>CAAKHC010005400.1:3189-21470 GCA_901007825.1 Macroramphosus scolopax | reverse complement strand
CCTCTCCCCCCCCTTCTCCCCCCCCCCCACCCCCCCCCCCCCACACCCCCCCCCACACACCCACACACACACACCCCCCCACACACACACACACACACACACACACACACACACACACACACACACACACACACACACACACACACACACACACCGGAGCCGTGGGCACGCAGGCAGTGAATGTTCATCATTAATATTATTATTATTACCAATAAACCATGACAAGGTGTTAATGATATATCTGACTCACTATTGAGGCGGGCATACAAGAGAAGTACAATCCACAGTACAGAACTACAGATTGTACTACAGAAGTACAGTTTTGTTCGAATGAGCTGGCAAAAGTGTTTTTCCTCCAAATGAGCAGGACGTTGTGGATGCAGGAAACGAGGAGGGAAGTTCACATTGTTCGGTAACATTCAACCCACGTTGAATAATTCAAAGCTGCTTGAATGTTTCCGTTTAATGAGGGTGTCAAAGGTATCTGATCTCCATGTTGTAGATACAGTACGTGGGACTCACAGAGGAACCTCCCCCAACATGATGAGCCTCTGACAAGCGTCAGTTCTTCATAAGAAACAGTCAGTGGAAATGACAAAATTACCGAAATGTCTTCAGTATCACAAATTATTATTTTTACAGTGCTTTGTGATGGCTCTCGTGTTCTCACACTGACGTCGAGGTCGTCCTTCTGTTAAACGTACGAGACGCAGCCGGCCGTCAGCTGACTC
Source organism: Macroramphosus scolopax (assembly GCA_901007825.1). Lineage (NCBI taxonomy): Eukaryota > Metazoa > Chordata > Actinopteri > Syngnathiformes > Centriscidae > Macroramphosus > Macroramphosus scolopax. The sequence continues at coordinate 20,739 of CAAKHC010005400.1, read as the reverse complement.
GACTGTCCGTTCTCTGGAGCATCCTGACATACAACACATGCAGATCTCACTCAGCCAATCTGAAGGTTAAAGACAATCTTATAGGCATGCAGTACTTCATCAAACTGAGTGCAGGTGATATCATTTATTAATTTAACTCAGATTAATACAGATTTTATAAGCTAAATGGACTCCGATTGGTGTTGCAAATCATTTTGGTGAAGACTTCTAAACTGAGGCAGGAGCCACCTTCTTTTGGTGTCTGAAGTATTGACTGCCCTTTCATTAGTAGGGACATATCCAAAATGTTTCTCCTGAGGTTAATCTGCATGGCATCCTTTCAAATATGGATTACAGAAATACGAAACCTTCTTCTCTCTGTGCCCTTTGAAACATCTCAACCCCCCCAGCTTCCCCGTTCATGTTAGTGCCACTAGGACATCCACTCCAAACCGCCCAGGAGCAGACAACCTCTGCAACTTCTTTAATTTACACATCCAATGCTTGTTTTCTTTTTCTAACCAAAGACGCACTGGAACTCTTCCTCCCCACATCAGTGAAACATTTTCTATTATTCATCAACACGGGCTGGAAGCACCTCTCCCTCCCTTTTACACAAGCGAACAAGACATCTCTGGCTCTTTAACGCTGACTCCTCTCACCTCAGGGAATAGTATTCGTGGATCATTCAAATTAAACGCAACCAAAAGTTGCAAAAAAATGATCCAGTGGTTTCAAGCAGAGGAATCAAGGAAGGAGAAGATGCTGCAGGAGCTTCTCATGGATGGAACAGGAAGGACTTGCTGGGAAGTTACGGCGCTTAAATCACATTAGTTCTCTCTGTTGTTTCATTCTGAGGTCATTTGTATTTCTGCAGACATTCACTGCCACTCAATTTGACAATGTCTTGTACTGTAGAAGATTTGTGCTCACAAACAAATACACAGTCACTCACCACACCGTCCTCACCATCCGTGTGGGTATAAAAGGGACGAATCTGACGACACTGTTGTCAGTTCACAACAACCAAAAGTGTTCTTGATCAACAATCGAAGCACCACACAGCACATTTACTAAAATTAGATTCTGAGATGCTCCACGCTGCAGGTAATTAGAAGGAAAAGGACAAACAGCCTGCATCTGGAGCACTTTCATTTTTATCTTCAGTGGTGTGACCTTTCTAATTTATTCGTAGGGCTTTTGTAATCTTTTTAAATATAGTAATGCAAGTTTATTTTAAGTGTAGCAGCCCATTGAGAGTTATCACAATGGGCTCATTTTATAAGAGTGGGATAACAATCTTTTCTGTGAAGGATTGTGTCATCGTCAACTTGTGCTTTTTGGCCCCACGTTCTGTCTGTTTCTTGGTTATTGAATGTTAATGTTTGTTGTACTCACAAGCTCAAATAAAAGAAGCATTTGAGCACATGAAAACAACATTTAGAAAGTGACACAGACAAATTTCAAATAGGGAGAACAAGTTAATCTTTAATTTGAAATACTTTATTGATTCAAGGGATGAACAGTACAGTTGGGTCAAATGCATTTTCTCTGTATTTGACCCATCTGTAGGTAGTGAGCATGCAAACACACTGTGTGTGTCACACACTTGAGCAGTGGGCAGTCAGCCCTCAGCGCGACCCGGGGAACAGTTCTAGGTTAGATGCCTTGCCCAAGGGAACTTCAGCTCTGAAAGTTGAGGGAGGGAAAGCGTTTTTTCGGGCACTAACCCTGCCCACATTATTCTTGCCGTTCCAGGGGATTGAACCGGTGACCTTTTGCTACCAAGCCTTCCTTCTTTTAACATTTAGGCCGAGGCTGCCCAATCAGTGTGAAGGTGTGCTTGCAGTCAAAGATCAGCAGAGCAACTCATGCCTAATTATGATGGTTTACACCTGGTTATAGAAATAATTTGAGGTTAAAACGAATCTAGAAGTGACTATTCATTTCAGTCTGTCCCTCAGTAATCAAGTGTTTATAGGAATGTGTGGAATAGGAATAGGAATGTACCATATGTGGATATGGTACGGATAAGGATTTTGGATGCCTTGGACAGGAAGCCAGAGAAGCATGACTTGCTTCACTCTACAGTTTTCCGTTTATTAATGCGCTTTAATGGTAGTACTGGGAGGTTGAAACCTCTGATCTTGCATTGATAGAGCAATCATAGAGTTCAGAGAGATCTTTAAAGAAAATAATTCCATCAGTTCTTGAACATCGGAGCATCTAGACACTACTAAGGAGCAGGCTACCAAACAGTTACCTCATTATCCAGGATTGCCACAGTTGAATACCCAAATTGATTTGGTTTACATGTATACTGATAACGTTTGAGCAAAGTTACAGAAATACATTCACCTTAAACAATTAATCACATGTTACAATAAGATGCTATTAATGACAGGCTTATGTTCCATGTGACTATTGTAGGATATATGTAAAAGGTATATGTAAAAATTGAATATGTTTACAGGATTTACACAAATGCTCTTGAATGCCTAAGTTTGGAAGCATAAACTAAAAAGTCTCAGAGATTGTCTGGCCTGACAACTTCCATAGTCTGCTGTCTGCATCAGGGCTGGCCTGCACTAATAGGACAACCTGACAGTAGCTAAAGCTGTCTTCTACTTTTAGAAGAACAGTCCAACCTATTGTTGGGTCACGTTCAAATAATGCATGCAATGGGTATAAACAAAAGCTGATAATATGAAGTGTTGGTATTTGTGGGCACCTCAGGAGGCTACCACCGCTCCCTGTCTGCGGACAATTCATAGATACTGTCAACAAAAAAAAAAGGATTTTTTTGAGGGATTCGGAAGCTTTGGGACGCCGGGCAATACCGAAGACAAACGAAAATCACCGAATGCCGCAGTGCGTGCTGGGAAACTTAATACTCGACAAACCGCCATCTTTCCTTAAAGCTAGTTCGTAGGACAAAACAACAACCCCATTCAAATGATTATTATTAGCTAATAAAGTAACTGTTAGGTTTTCTTTTTAAACTATTGACAATAACACGTTTTAAGAGGAGCGGGTGGAGCAGTACGTCGGATATTGCCCACGCATAGCGCTCTACTAACTTAACAGTTATTGAAGGTGGTCAACATGGGCCGCTCTCGGAGCCGTAGTTCGTCTCGGTCTAAACACTCCAAAAGCAGCAAGCACAGCAAGAAAAGGAGCCGGTCTCGATCGCGTTCTAGAGACAAGGAGAGGTCCAAAAAGCGGTCCAAGTCCAAGGAGTCGAAGAGAAGCAGGCGCAGAGAATCTCGTTCTCGTTCCCGGTCGACCACAGCCTCGTCCCGCAGGGAAAGACCAGCTTCGCCGCCGGAGCGCATTGATATCTTCGGAAGGACTTTGAGCAAGAGAAATGCCATTGACGAGAAGCAGAGGAAGGAGGAAGAGGAAAGAAAGGCAGAAATGGAAAGGCAAAGGAAGATGTGAGTATATTTTAATGAGATTATTCATTAACGGGCCACGCCGTTAACCGTAGCGAACGGCAATACGTGCTAAGCTAAGGGGCTAGCACAGCTAGGTATGTGTACTTGGATTGATAACGATAGCACTTTGCCAACTAGCTTACAAGCTAGCTACTAAAGCGTGCTAACGCCTACTAGGCCTCAATTCGACAGCTTGGAAACGTTAAATCAAACGGTAATGAAGAGACAATTTTGATTTCAATATACAATTAAAAGTCCTCGTTAACGATTACATTTATAACGTTTACAGGGAAAGGTGTTTCTGGTATTTTATACATATGTGTACATATGTATGTTTGTGTATATATATGCATTTACTTTGGTTAATTTCCCACAACTGTGGTGTCAATGTTAAGAGATGTAGAAACAGGTATTTCACTTAGAAAATTACATTGTTTCAAATGCAATGGTAATATAAATTATGTACTTTTTTAAAATTAATTTAATCTCCTGCTGGTCATGACTACAATGTCAGCACAACAATTTGTTCATATTGGATAGGCCTGATCTTGGCATATGTTAATGTATTGTTGTTTTAGGCTTAAATCAATTTGAGCAAAGCTGATCCCTTCATTCACTAAACTCTACTTGTGATTTTGACTACTGTTCTCATTCAGTACTACTACAAATTACAGTCATTTTAGGCCCAACCCAAAATTGAAGAATTAAGGAGCGGGTTGAGAAATACGGGAATTACCATTTAGAGCTGTCCTCTTGTTATTAGGTGACCAAAGATGCATGATGATGCAATGTCTGAACAGGTCCTCAAACTCAAATACTATCCTTCTCATTTGTAAATAGTAGCAGTGTACATGTAATGTAAAACATAAAGCCAACACACTCAAATATTTTGGCCCAAACTGACAAAAATGACTACAATATCTGAAATCTGCCATTGTCATCAGCGACTAATCACATCGGCTGTAACTATGTTAGTCATGTTAGTAAATTGATGGGCCAAATTAAACGTGGCTATTGACATGTTTGTGATGTTTTGTGAGGGGAGACCCTCTACCTGGAAAAAACAATGTTAAGCTGTTGTGGTTTTGGAGTGTTTCTGTAGTTTGTGACATACTCCATCTTCATTCTTCATTCATTTTATTATATTACATCATTAATTTAAGTTTGATAGTTTTGTGCCAATACCTCCAGTAATAGGATTAAGTAGGTTGTGAAATGTAATTATAAAGATGCAACACATCACAAAATACTGCATTTGAAAGCATTTGTGAGGTCACCACACTAAATGACCATGGCCTCTTTTGGTCTGATAGCAGTTTTTTCCTGTCAGACAGGGAAAATGCTTGTGTTAATTACTGTGTTGTAGCTAGAGGCATGCAGATACCTGAGATCTGAGCCACACCTGTGCTCTTAAGTGTTTTTCCTGCTTAATAGCCACAGGGCCACTTAACCAGGCATACAAATGTACATTTCAAGACTCACACTTGTTAAATGAGAAGGGAATTGGGCCCGTGTTGGGTAAGGTCTCTGGTTTCCCACTGGCTGACAGCATGAATTCACCTACAGAGAGGGTGGTTTGTTTGTTTACAGTTGTGCCAGAGGCACTATAACAACCCGTCTTTGATTTATTTGCATCTTCCTGTCCAAAGTGCAGTTGGAGAGAGAGTGCAATTTAAATATATTCTCAACAGATAAACAGGATGCCCTCTTTCGCATAAACTCAAAAGTGCTTCTCAAGTGGACAGGCTCATTCACCCCGACAGGGATTGGCAGGTATTTCAAGTAGAATTACTTTTTGGGCTCTTCATTAAGCATCTTCTATGCTTTGGGCATGGTAGGTGTGCTTTTACGTTACGCACAAATGGTACGAGAACAGGCCAAACTTACGGACGACGATAAAATCAGAATGTGCTGGAAAGTAAATCTGACTTTTTGATTTTGAAATACTTTATTGATCCAACAAGCGAAATTATTTTGCCTGAATTTGACCCATCCATAGTCGGTGAACATGCAGACACACAGTGAACACACACACACACACCTGAGCAGTGGGCAGCCAGCCAATTGGCATCGCCTGGGGAGCAGTTGCTCAAGGGCACTTAAGCTGTGAATGTTGAGGGAGGGGGAAAAGCTTTTTATACCACTACCCCAGAGATCTTTCTGTCCCAAGCCTGCTTCTCTAACCTTTTGGCCCCAGCAGCGCTGGTTAGTTGAACTGGCCTTTTTCAATGAACGTCAATCTTTCCCCAAACCAAACAAAGTGGTTCTGTTTTAATCCAGACCTTAACTATAATGTTGACTATTAACTCTTAAATAAATGGTAAATGGTGCATGTATATTACACCTTTTTACATTAACTGTAAACAAAAGCGCCTTACAATGTTGCCTCATCACCCAGTCATACACACAATCACACTCTTCGCAGAGGTCGCTATGCAAGGTGTCAAGACTCTAACAAATTCTAACATTATCATTGAAGTAATTAGAGATTCTTTGTCTTGCTCAAAAATCCCCTGCAGAAGCAGGATTGAACTTGTCCGATTACAAGTAGGCCACTTTATCTCCAGAGCCATGCCAACCCAAATTGAAAGTAAAAGCAACATTTTTACAATATCTGAAGGCAAACGTGTTAATTGTAGAGTGAATCAACTGTTTCTCAGAGTTGACCGTTCATGATGAAGAACCAACGCAGAAAATGTTTTGTGGAAAAGTACATGTAATGGGAAAGTGAGACGGATACACGGTTTTTTTTGTACAATTCTGTTTTACATTTGTGTTTTTACCTTGAGACACTGTCAGCTTAATGATAAATGTACGCTCTTTTTGCTCTCCTTTCTCTCCTTTCTCCCCCGTCCTCCAGCCGCCAACAGGAGATCGAGGAGAAGCTGATTGAAGAGGAGACAGCACGGCGAGTGGAGGAGCTGGTGGCCAAGCGGGTAGAGGAGGAACTGGAGAAGCGTAAGGATGAGATCGAGCGGGAGGTGCTGCGACGTGTCGAGGAGGCAAAGCGCATCATGGAGCGACAGCTGCTGGAGGAGCTGGAGAGGCAGCGGCAGGCCGAGTTGGCAGCCCAGAAGGCCAGAGAGGTAACACTCGGTCGTTTGGAACGCAGCCCCTCCTTTCTTCCCTCCATACCTCCCCAACCCCTTACCCTCTTGTCCACATCTCCCTCCCAGTCACGCACTCCTACTGGTGCCTTTCCATGGGACATGTTGGGACAGTGGAGGTGGAGGGATACCCTCCATGTTTACCTATCAGACAGTAACCCAGCCATGGCAAAAGTTTCACTGCAGTTAGGTTAGATGCAGCACTGGAAAGGGCTGTCCTGCATCCAATTATTTAATGCTAAAAAAGTACAATATCATATCCAAACCCAATTCGAGAGTCCCTTGATTCTAAATTAACATTGTGCATCACCAAAAATGTTTTCTCACTGCCGTACATGTCACATGACTGCAAATTATACAAATAATGGAAACTTTGTATATAAAGCACATAAATTGTGCCTCCAACATATATAGACTTTATTTCCTTGCATGTAGTTATAGGTGTAACATAGACAAGTTAGGAATACGGGCATCTGCTTATCTAACAAAAGAAGCCTTGCTGCTGCAACTTAGGTTTAAGGAATGACTTTACAGTAGTTATTTGTTGCTTCTGGAAGGAACTTACTAACATGCTGTTGAGAGTTTTGCCATGGTATGGTTAACAAACCGACACATTTCAATCATATTTTTCCTCTTTCTGGTTTAGTTCGATCCTTCACCTACAAATGTGTAATTCTCTCTGATGTCTGTAATAAAGGGCTGTCGTTTAAACATGACACTTCTGTTTTACAATCACTGTTTTTGTCCATCAGTGGCTTTTTTTTTTAACAATTTCTTAAGAGCTGTCTTTTATGTACTCTGTGAAACATCATAACATAGTCTTATAGGAACTCTTCTTCTTGGAGGCCTCTTTGTAACCAGCTCTGCGCCCCATCAACCTATGTGTGGTCAAAACATCATTTTTTTTTACATTACAGTAATTAATGTATTGTGAATGAGTGGTGCAGCAAAGCTTAGTGACCCTCGCTCACACAGGGTGCAGCCAGTGGCTCGGTACTAATATAGTGAAAGATGTGGTTCATGTTTCCCCCCTTCGCCGACCTGAACTTTTTCAGTAAACTCCCCCCACATTCCCCTCCCTCAGCCTTATGCTGTGTCGTTGCCACCCTCTTTTTAAATCTCACTCCCATAATTGCAAATACTGTTTATTGACGGGACAGGTAGAATTAGCACGACGCTGCCTCATGATTTAGCTGGATGAGCGTCAACTACATGCCTGCAGTATCATCGGCAAGGCACTGCTCCGGTCTTTGCCGAACACCAGTAGAGATTTCCTTTATTTGTTAATCTCTCAAATTGGATCAGTAGAAATGTTCAATTCATTTGTTTTAGTTTACCGATAGTCTTTTCTGTACAGATCTTCTTTACCACCCCTTAACTTCCCTTAAACCGTCCTTGTTTTGAGAATGTTCTGTTAGATGGCGTCTGCTCTGGGATACATAACGGTGGACTTCTACATTTCCTGTTTCCTGTACGACAAGGTTAACTACCTCCGCTCTAACCTTTACCTGTTATAGTATTTATTTCATACAGTGACTTTTTTTTTTTATTCCCACTTATACAAATGTACTGTTTTTGTACTCATGACTTGCTTCTCCCATAGGGCTGCTGCCAAGTGGATATTGTTAATTGTACAAATATTTGTGTTGTTTTTATTTTGGAAACACAACTTACCACCTTCCTAACTAGCACTTGACCCGAGCTGGCCTGCAGCCTTTCAGCTCAGCCGCGACTCGTGTCCTGTACTGTAAGTGTACCGTGGTCGGTCCTCCTTGAACACACAGACACCACTTTGTACTGTACTTTACTTCACTCTTCTGTCGCCTCAGTGGGGACTGAGCCGCTGTACAAAACGGACAAACAAAAATGAATGCGAGCTATGGCTGCAGGCGCAGACTAAGCAGTACAGAAATCAGTTAAAAAGAGGAATGCCACGGGCGGGGTATGGCAGAGTTCCCCCTACCTACCTACACACCCACCCCAGGAGCGCTTCTCTATCTCTACAGGGGCCACACAGTCCGGACGAGACAGTAAATATTCAACCGTTTTATGCCGAATGCATTCACCAGTTGTGTAGGTACACAGGCAAGGAAAATGCGTAGGTATACGTGCATTGGTGAGCCAAACTTATCCCTCCTTTATTTGTATCCTTTTTTCTTGTTAATAATGATATTAAAATCAGCTATTGTATTTTCATCTAGAGTGTCTATCATTTATATCTGTCTTCTATTTATGAGTGTGATGAGTGGGTTTCCCCCTTGAATTCCTGTGTTGTGTTAAACTTGTAATTCTTTCACAATAATGCAGAGTGCCCTATGTGTGGCTTAGCTTTTTATTTCTCGAGGAGGGTAATAACAGCAGCAGAGGGAGGGAATAAATTGAGGGTACACTTTTCCCCCACAGTTTCTTTATGCTTTGTGCCCCACTATGTATTTAAAACAATTCAGGCTGACTGCAAAGAATGCCACAGTGTGGTCATGTCCAAGAGTCTAAGCAAAGTTTTCTGTGGTGTAAGAAGTTAAGTGTGTGTGTGTCTTGGTGGTGTGTGTGTGTGACAAGGACAAGTGTGTGTCTGTATATTAAGAGCTTCGTTGCTGTAGCTTTTTGCGCTAACATGGCACCGTGTTACCCGTCTAGGAGGAAGAAAAATCAAAGCGGGAGGAGCTGGAAAAAATCTTGGAGGACAATAACCGCAAGATTGCAGACGCTCAGGCCAAGCTGGTACGCCCTGCTCTATGAGCAGCAAAACCTCTTCTCTTTTCCTTTTTCTGCATTAAGTTCTCACATTTCTGTCAAATTCACAATCCTCAACTGAATTGTTTTTGCCTGCATGTGTAATATGTAAATATTGTCTTTGGTGGAAAATGACCTCTGTTCTGATCACATCAGACAGTAAATACATTTAATAACATTTAAATGAACTGTTAAATACAGCCAGGACAACCGGAAGATCATATCTGGCTTATGCTCTATTAATGTCACTCTTTAATCATGAAGCTCAGCCCTCTGCTGATGACACCTTCAGGCTCTGGCAACACCACAACATGACCAAGTACCTTAACAGCCCTTTGGCAAGGACTCACTTCTATTAAGTGGCTTTGAATTGATGGTTGTCAACAGCTTTTAACAACCTCCCCTTTTTTTTTATTTAAATGTTTTGTGTCGGCAGTACAGGCTTGAGGCTCCGTCCACACTAATGCATGTTCGCTCTAAAGGAAAACACTCTGTCCAGACGAGCTTTTTTAGCACCGTTTCAGAAATATTCTCTGTCCATAATAACACGTCTGAAAATGCACATCACGTGACCGTTCAATTACACTCAGCAAGCGTGTGCTGCATAAAACACACTGAATGTAATTACACAACAGCCGCTAGCTTATAGTAAATAGTTAGTGAGCCTGATACCTCAGAATTTATCTTGAATGAACCCCTGGTAGTCGGAGCTGAAACAAGCACATGCTGCTATCTACAGATCAATGCTGTGAAATGCACTAAACAGGGTTAAAGTTGTTTTATTTTTTTTCAAAATAAGCCCACAATCAAGCAGATACAATGCAGACAACAAAAATTGGTAAAAAAAAAATTCATTTCATTTTAATAATTTTCTTTCTATTATTAGATTGTTGTATTTTTATCCAATGCAGTAAAAAGCAGCAACATAGTACATGATAACATTTTCATTCCTTCCTGCTCTTAAAATATCCGCACCACAGGTGATACAACACAATCAGGAACAGCAATGGTTTTATCACTGTTGCCAAAAGTCTCCGTACCTGCCTGTCCTACCCAAATCAAAGTACTGCAGTTTTCAAATTAGAAATAGGTCAGCCACATTTCAAAAGTCTCTGATCTAAGAGTTGAATTAATAGAAACCAACATATTACTGCAGCCGTATTTCTAATGCAGTTATGTGCAGTAAAGCTGGTTCTGAACTGGGACTTTTAAAAATAATAGAACTTTGTGTACTCTTGACGTGGTTCTTTTGTGGTTGTCTGATCTCATTGTTTCTAATGTCTCTAATTTCTTGTGTTTTGCGACAGGCCGAGGATCAGTTGCGCATTGTGGAGCAGCAGAGAAAGATTCACGAGGAGCGTATGAAGCTGGAGCAGGACCGTCAGAAGCAGCAGAAGGAGGAACAGAAAATCATCCTCGGCAAGGGCAAGTCCAGACCCAAGCTCTCCTTCTCCCTCAAGGCCACCGAATGAGACAGCCCCCCCTTCGTCCACATGTCACACCCTGCCTTCATCCTCATTCAGCTCTCCTCCTCATCAGTCAACCCCACTCCTTCTCTGTGGGCCGCTCGCTTCGTTTTGGAAGTGCTGAATGAAGGCCAAGGAAAGGGGCGCAACCGTGTGTTAACTTGCCTGTCCCTGTGAAGGCCTGTGTTGTCCCACCTGGCCTTGAGGAGGAGGCAGCTCTTCGCACTGGAAGGACCTGACTGCTCGCTCCCCTCCATCCTTCCTCATCCCCTTTGCACAGATGACTCTTGTTTGTGCTTTTTTTTCTCATTTTTCCATTTTTAGGGAACATGAACTTTTGATGTAGAATGTTGCAACATGTCTCTTGCCCTGCAAGTCTTAACTCTGGTGTAACATCGGCCCATACAGCCACTAACTGTGATAGAACACCGGTCCCTGATATAGAGGAATAAGTGTGACTTGGTCTAGTTCAGCTTACTGTAAAACCTCTTGTGCAGTTTGGGAGTTGGCCTGTGGTTCTCCTGTTTTCATTAAAAAAAATCTGCAAGTGGCTGGTGCGGTGGTCACAGATCACAGCACCGCCTTCAAAAACAGTTCACTTAAATTCAGCTGATGGGTTTGTGTCTTTTACCTCCCTCATTTCCTCTGTGTCTATCCTCATTCTCAGCTTATTTCCATCTACTTCAATGCTGTCTGCCTTGGGTATTTCTCCCCCCCCTTTCCTGCAGCAGCATGTCTAAGAGGAAATGTAAAGCTCACATGTGTTTTGAAGGCCCTGCACTGCCGGCGAGCTGAAGCCCGACTCCCAAACTGCCCATGACTGAACCACGTATCCATCACAGGATTTTGTATCCCATCTGTGATAAGGAGGCTTGCTGGTAAATGAGGAGAGAGGTTGATTCCTGTATAATGTTCTGTTATTAGCCTCGCTGTGTTATGCTGACTCCCACTCAACCACCTCACCCAGTTTAGGTTGTTTTGAAATTGATCCACGCTTAAAAAAACAAAGGCACAATAAGAAATACTTGAGCGTTGTTTTATTAGACACTTAAGGAAAATGGGGAACTGTACTAAAACGCACGACCATAAATCCATGTTCAATCCCTGAGTTTTGTAGTAGTAAATTAATTTGGCAAGCTGCCTCACTTGGTAAGTCTTGATTCAAAGGATGGACAAGTTCAGGTAAGATGAGGTTTGAGTTGTGTGTATGTGTGTGTGTATGTGTGTGTATGTGTGTGTGGTTGTAACAGGCTGACCTCAGGTGGGTATAAGGACTTTATGTTGTGGGATTTTGTCATGTAATTCCCCCAGTTGTTAAGGGACTGAACAGTTCAATAAATCCATTGAAATTACTTTGTTTGTGTGACTTTTTCTAACTTACTAAGTGGCATTATTGAATCACGTCCTCGGTGTGTAAATACAAAGGAGAGATGGAGAATCAACCCCCCAACTGGTTTTGAACATGTCAAGTTATGAACGTGAGCTCAGGTAAACCTGAAGTCACGTGACAGACATTTGAAATCAGTAATTTGAGTTGGTCCTTGAAGTATATCAACGACGTACCTGGCGTCGGTTTTAGTCGTCAGGTTATCTCACACAATCCATTTTGATCAGCTGTGCAGGACTAATACAGAACTGTCCAGTTAACATCCCTGTAACAACATCACCTGAATAGTTAGCAACTCCGTTGAGACCTGAGCAGCCGCCGATGTGTCTCAAGCAAGTGAAGTGATGAAGACCGAGGTGACTTCAAACCCGCGGAGAGTTCAACCCTCCGTCCTGCTTCAGGAACCGCAACCAGCAACAGTAACTGCGTTTGAAAGTGGCAAAGACCAACTGGAGCTGTACTGTACTTCCAGAGGTGGAGGTGAAGCAACGATGGATAATACTTATATTATACTGATGGATAATATAATTATTATATTTCATGTTTGAAGACTTGCCTGCACCAGTGAACCTGCTAGCGGGACTCAGGTTCACCGATTATCTTCTCTATCAAACTTTGACAAAAACAACATGTAACATGCATCTGCAGTCGTACGGCGACAACCACCGTAATCTTTGAGCTGGAAGCGGCTCCGGCGGCCGGGCGGCGGAGCTCCAGCCCTGCCCGGGCGGCGGGGCTCCAGTCCGGCCGGGGCGGCGGAGCTCCAGCCCGGCCGGGGCGGCGGAGCTCCAGCCCGGCCGGGGCGGCGGAGCTCGAGCCCTGCCCGGGCGCCGGAGCTCCAGCCCTGCCCGGGCGGCGGAGCTCCAGCCCTGCCCGGGCGGCGGAGCTCCAGCCCGGCCGGGGCGGCGGAGCTCCAGCCCGGCCGGGGCGGCGGAGCTCGAGCCCTGCCCGGGCGGCGGAGCTCGAGCCCTGCCCGGGCGCCGGAGCTCCAGCCCTGCCCGGGCGGCGGAGCTCCAGCCCGGCCGGGGCGGCGGGGCTGTCTGTCCCGCTGCTGCGCGGCTGAGCGTCGGATGGTCGAGTCCGTAAAACAAGGGGGAGTTTGAGTCGGTTAAATTGCTCCGCTTGGAACATTCTACACTCACAATTTTAAATAAACATGAATTGGAGTAAAATCGTTTGACGATGACCCATCAAACATGTTTGTAACATAGTTTCAGCTATTTATTACAACTGTTGAGTTTATTGTTAATACAAACTGCACCGCGTTAATGACGCGTTTTATTAAACGTTAATGCGAATTCAGTTCAAATGTATTTTAATTTAACTAATTAATAAGGTTTATAGAATGTCCTTTTGATATACTTTAACACAGCAAAAGAGTCTAATTGTGTGTGTGTGTGTGTGTGTGTGTGTGTGTGTGTGTGTGTGTGTGTCGTGACCCGGCGGCTTCAGGACGACGTGAACCGGCGCAGAGGTCGTAGAAATAAATAAAACGGGGATTTTCTTCAGACTTGGTCATTTTTAGCTCCAAACTGAATTTATATGCATAAAAAAAACTTGACAATATTACATAAAATTCTAGTGACATTGAGTTCGTGTTTGGTCTCCTGCAGCACTTTAAATGAAGAGAAAGAGCCCCGTTGGAGAAACGATTGATATGCAGTAATCTTCCATCAAGTTTGGGCCTTCTGACAACACGTGAGACTGAGATCACCGTGCGAGACTCCAAATGTTCCAGGGATGTCTGAATCCGGAGCAGCAACATCCAAGACGGTGGTTCCTTTAACCCGTTTTGTAAATGTAATTAATTAAATGTGCACGCAGTTGCAATAAACACCCAGTGTGTTGTGAAGCCTGTCCATCTCTCCACCTCCCCGTGTTTATTCCAGGGCAGGATGATTGAAGTGTGACCGGGCTCCAGTGAAGTGCAGCCCGGTGTTGGTGTTGCACCACCTCGATGATCAGCAGAGCAAACAGGCGCAATTCACAGCGGCTGAACGTCCTGATCGAATTAAGTCGTTAGAAAGTGTCAAATCTTCACACGTTACAATCTACAACTGTCAGATGTGTGTGTGTGTGTGTGTGTGTGTGTGTGTGTGTGTGTGTGTGTGTGTGTGTGTGTGTGTGTGTGTGTGAGCTCGTCAAATTAGAGGCAATTGACTAAAATGTGGTGTGAATGTGTGCCGTTTTAATTAGCCTTTGAAGGAAGTTTAAGATAATGTTTAAACAGCTCGGGGACTGACAAAAGGCTACGGCACATTTCAGTATCTAATAACGTTAATTATATTAGTTAATGCCAATGTGGTATTATTATATTCTCCCAGGGGAATATCGAAATGCATTACACCTTTATTTAACAACTTTGATGTTGTGCATTTACCGTTAAAACTACAGCTGAAACAGGACACGATTAAATGACTAAAATGCTGTTTTAATGCAGTAAATTGACACACACTATTTTATTGTTTAAAAAAGTACACGGAATATAAAGCAGGTCCGTTCTTCGTGGCCCTGCTCAGCTGTTTCCGCTAGTGGGCGCTCTTGCCTTTCGAAAGAACCTGAACTGTCTAATACATGCAGGACTGTGGCTCCATGGAGTCCTGAGGATTAGCATTATGGGAGCTAATGTGTTCTCCTTCTCCCCTTTTGGCAGCAACTATAAACACACGTATCCCACCTTTGGTCTTGTTTGAGGCTGTCATGTTCTGTGACTCTGGGTTCGACAGTATTATGTCTGCTCCATCCACCTCCGTGCTTTCCTTTTTTTAAAAGGGAACGGGAGTTGTTTATTACCGACACATGTTCTTTTCACTCAGGAGGTTCTCACCTTGGTGTAATTTGAATGTTCTATTCTATTCTAAACTCCATCGATGGCCTGGTGTGTGATATCCATTGTATTCAAGTAGTCGGGACAGTGTAACATCACTTCTGTTATTGTGTCATGATTATAGAAACGTACGTATTCAACCTGAAATCTTATTCAACCACCTGCTTATTGACAAAAGTGGGATTCAAGGCCCCCCAAATCTGCTCGCCATTGTACCCGTACTGAACCAGTTGCCCTCTTTGACTGACAGCACAGCTCTTATTGACTTCTCCACCGAGGGACCAATCAGAGGCAGCGGGGGCGGGGCCTGGGCAAATCCAGTTCCACCTAATATTCCCAGTCGCGCTCTCTCTCAGATACTTTCCATCCAGGTTTCGGAGCAGAGCATCGGCAGCATCCCTACGTTGTCTGCGGGCGTTTGGGACGGATCCGTCGGATTCAGCCGCAGCACTTTTTGGGGCACATCTAGTATGAGAACTTCCATTCCAGCTCTTTTGATTTATTTCATTCTCATATTTGATCATTTTCTTAATTTTGACCATCCGACCTCATTGTTTCGCCCTTCTCATTTTTCTGCTGCAGTTACCCACAGTTTGCTGCTCGCCGCCACCAGCGCCAGCTGAAGGAGGAATATCTCAGCGTTTCGCCACCACCCATCACTGTCCGTCTCTGCTGCTGCTCTGGATGTTGGCGTGTATTACAGGACTACGACGCAGGGGATTTATATTTGTATTGATTTCGCTGCCCACTTGTTCTGTGTGAGGAATGTATGACGGCGGGTTGAAGCCGGCGCTCTGAACACGGAGAATATTAACGCACTGAATGAACTGCCGCCGCGCGCCCTCGGCTTCAGGAGCAGAGCTCTCGTTTGGAGATGTGCTAGTATGTATCGTCTTTTGTGAGCCGTGTGCATCCCCACTGGATAGGGATATAAGGTGAAGAGACTGCCACCCTTTCTGGAGAGCTTGTCCTCTGATTTGTTTTTGGGACATACACACTGGGTTATTTGAAGACGGTTGTGCACCAGGCTGAAGCGCCCAGGCTGACCATGGGGGACTCCATGTGGATATATTATTTTGGAGTTCTGTTCATTGCCTTCAAAGTGGACTTGTGCCGGGCTATCATTTTGGAGTCCATCTACTGGAACACAACAAATACCAAGTAAGTGCAGCACGAGCTGAGCACGTCACGGCCCGGTGGTGCCGCCGCTGTCTGCTGGAGACGGTTGTGCGCACGGCTTCGTTGAAAAATCCTCTGCGTAAAATAATACTGATGAACTTGTTGTAGTCACATTTCCCCAATTCAGCTCACATCGAGCGGAACAATTAGCACTGAAAGTAACGTAATTTAAAATGTAAATATTATTCCCACCATTCCGTCCCGGAGGAAACGCGGCGATCTGCTCGAACCGCGTCGAGAAAGAAAGAATCTCAACACAAGTTGTTGATTCTAAATGTTTGTTAAATCTCAACCAGACGAGCAACTGTTTAACTTATAGCAGTTAAACACGCGTGATAATTAACGATGTACCAATTTTACTCATGTACAATCCATGTGAAGACCGGACAGCTGTGCCGGTCCCCGGTGGATCCTGGTCCTGGTCCGGCCGTGGTGGAGCGTCCAGGCGCGGCGGACGTCGAGGGCCGGCGGCCGCGCGCTCGGTGCCGCTCGGCATCACGGAGCCGTTCTGAGGGCAAAACACGTAGTTTGTGTCAATGATCTTTTATTTCTCGCCTGTGATTTGTGTCGGCGATAATAATTCGATATTATTCAGATATCTGCGTTTTGGTTGCGCGTTGGTCCTAAAATGATTTTTGAAGGTAATTTAACGTCATTAACAGCCTCGATGAGGAGGATTATTCTTCATATTTGACTAGCAGACTCGAATCAAATAGAAATAGCAAACCCTTGAAGCCGCATTGAGCTCGTTACCAGCCACGTTTATTCCATCGCAGTTATATTTGCACAGAATTAAATATTGAAAGTGAAATCTGTCCTCCGTGATGAAGATAATATTAGAGGAATTAAACCTGGTTGTGCCTCACATGACCAGACATCCTCCGGAGCTCCACCGGGCCTCTGCTGTCCGTCTGCGAGGCGTTTGGGGAGGTACAATAATCCGCGGTGCAGTTTGGGCGACAATAATGTTGAAATACGGTTAGTGGGGGAAACTTTCCAAAGACCAACGAGGCCCAAACCCTGCAACCTTTTACAAACATGTAATGTTTACGTGGAACCAGTGAAGCTCCCATCAGATGAACAACTCGAGGACGTCCCGTGTGTGAGTTCAGTATTTACAGGTCGACGGCCCGAGGCCGCGCGGTCCCGTTTCACGGTGTTTTAATCCCACATCCACCGATCTAAATGGGTCTAGCCTACATCTGCCTTCTTAATATTCTCCCTGGCAGAGGGAGGTTGTTGAACTCTTTTCTGAAAATAAAAAACGTGTCTTTCTCCCCTTGTCCACCCTGGTCTCCCCCGGCGGGGGGCGTCCTCTTTGTGGACGTTTCGTCACGGCCAAACTCCAATTCGCTCAGTATTTCAGCTTTTGGTCCCGTCCAGTGCAGTCAGGAAGCCCTCTGTCGGTCTCTACACCCCCCCCCCCCCCCCCCCC
>CAAKHC010005398.1:112532-123610 GCA_901007825.1 Macroramphosus scolopax | reverse complement strand
TTTTTTTCCCCCCGGGCCCCCCCCCCCCCCCCCCCCTCCCGTGCCCCTTCCACCTCTATTTACATAAATACGTTGAACCTGCAACATGACATCATCTAATGTTAACACACATTTTTGCAAGGGAGAACTGCAGAGAAGGTATATAGCAATGAAACTGACACTGTACACATGTATTGTCTGTCCAACTCAAGTGCTAAGGTGTTTTCCACTGGACACACTCACTCCCATGTTCATGTTTTTTTTTTTGTTGTTGTTGTCTTTTTTCCATCTCTAGGCGTTGATATATATCGCTGAGGCAAATTGTAAGTACGTTTTATGAAACAGAGTACCTGACTATTTTTTTTTGTTTATTTGTTGATATGCATATATGTACACATACACACACGTGTAAAGATATATGCATTCGTGATTCGGTTTTTTATCCACACACAATACAATTTATGCATAGTTCCCCAACAAAAGAAATTATCCCCTGAACTGATCCCAACCAACATCCACCCTCCCAAACCCCCGTTTCAAGACCCCACTGGTTTATATAATGTCAATATGTATAGCACGCGCACACGCACACACACACACACACGCACACACACTCAGCAAAAACAAAAAAAAAAAAACAAAATAAAAAATTAGGGAAAAGATAACATTTTTTTTGAAAGGGTTGTCCCTTTCCTTCAGCGATAGGAGATAAGAGGGTCATGGGGTTTGGTGGTGACTCGTGATATCGAGTGTGAGCAGAATGAGGGTGTTGAACCTGGGGGCATTGTTACGCTGCGGTGTCGGGGGCTCAGGGTAACTTGGCGCTCTGCTGGGGAGACGGCAGGGCTATCATGTGGCCCATCCTTCCGACAGGCGCACCCGTTTGATGGAAGGGCTCTCACGCTCGTCCAGCGCAGGCCGGGCCAGTCCCAGAGGTGAGTGGAACTCGTTCCTGTGCTCGTCGCGGTCGCTGCCTTCGTGGGAGCTGCTACAACTGCTCAGGCTATCAACAGGGGAGCGTCCCGAGTCTTGGCGGGACGAGGGGTTCTGGGAAGGCGGCACACCGCCACCGTAGCACCCTGGTGTGCTGCTGGTGCGATCTCTAGGAGGAGAAACAGGTTCGGACTTGATGTGCAGGCTTTGAGCAGAGGGCAGGGAGAGATTTGAACCCTGACATAAGTGAGAGCTAGAGCAATTTCTGTTGGAAGGAAAGGAAACCCAAGAGGTTACAGAGTTAGAGAGCAAGAAACAAAGTGATTTCAAAACCAGTCAGTCACATATAAACGACATACATCACACAAACAACATGTAAACAAAGTGCAGCTGGAGAACAGAGATATTCTCTGAGATAACTTAGCGCGGCGTCTTAAAAGCCCCTCTAATGATGCTTCCAGACATGTCGTGCATTTCACCATTACACAAGAACTCAAGTTCAGTCTAATGCACTCACCCTAGCTGGCCCAGTGCTGAATGCTGCATGTTCTGAAGGTGTTGCTGTTGCCACCCGCTCATCGAGCCGAGGTGAAGGGAGCTGCCGCTGTTGAAGCCAGACAGGGAGGACAGGTCTGCACTATTCAGGGAATACTCTGCGTGCAAACACAAGGGAGGAAGAAGTGAGACAAACATGTAAATTAAAGGCACTTCAAAGAAAGTCTCAAAGATAATGCCGGTCAGATAACTGCTGCTGTGATTTTAGACGACTTGTGTCAGTGGGTGTGACGGCAGCACCCTCTGCTGTTGAACTGTTGCATAGCACTTAAATGGGAAAGATAATGCGAAAGCACACCAACTTTCTAACTGAGGCATCTAGAACCTTCTGATAACATTTATTTTAGAGGATGGTAAATAATGACTGCAAAGCTATCTTTTCTTAAACATATTAAAGGTATTGACACACACTGAACCAGCTTTAATGGAGTTAGCGTTTGATGTATGAAGTGCTGTGGTACATACCGGTGCCATAAGACGTAGAGATGGCAGACGGGTAACCACCCATGCCCTGTCCTGGTAGAGTGGGAGTTGCTACTGAAACGACCGGGGTGGCCAATGACTGAGCAGACTGGGAGTTGTTTATTCTCTGGTTCTGTGATACAGAAAGGTAAAACAAAAGGAGACACAAGAGAGGCTTGAGATATAAGAGGGGCTTGAGAACATAGAGAAACACCACACCAAACAAACAGAAAAGGCAATAAACCAAGGAAGTCCTTTTTCCCTTTTGATTTTCTTTCATTTCTTTCATTCAACAGATGCTGAGAAAATGAATGTGATGCCAACTTCTGGGGAAATTAATCACTTGACATGCGGCACGGCTGAACCCTGCCAACCCTATCATTTACCACCCTTACTGAGGGCCCACTGTCGCTATAGTAACACCATCAGTCTCCACGGCAACACAGGGTAGCGTTGGCAAGGGAGAGGCGCTTTACTGTGGCAAAGGTGAGGCTTGGGCTCATAATAATGGAGGTTTGATTTTGAAATGAAAGTGCAAATTTTGTGGGCCCTCATTCCCGCACTGTTCTGTATTTATTAGTGGACTATATGCAAATGAAAAGCTAAAAGGAAGGTTTAGATACTTAAGCCAGAGAACAGGCCAGGCTGCTGTTAGCCTGACAAACCACTGGGTGGCACTGTGGGCCCTGACAAAATGTCATGGGGATGACTTGTGGGGCCTTTGGTAAAATCAGTAACAATGAAGGTTAAAGTTCCTCTGTTCGCCTGAACTGCTTTTCTGAAGAACTCTAAGTTTAGTTGTTATAATCACTTATTAGGTAAGAAAACCGAAATAAACTAGAAATGATAGAGTCAGGTGATTGCAAAGCGATACGTTACGCTCACAAGAACCAGCATCTCAACAATCAACCTTCAAGCTACAGATTTTTAAGGTCCAGTTAAGAGTCCCCTGATTTCTATATTTGATTGTCAGTCTGACTTACCAACAGCAGATCAACATCCTCGGACTGACGGCATTGAGAGGGGGGGGTAATACATCGGAATTAGTGAGTGTAAGTGAGCATATAGAAGTGTTGGCTGGGTGCGGATCTAGAGATGCAGCTGTTACAGGTTTGAGCCAATGGAGACAAACTAAAGATTTCTACTGCACTGCCTCAAAACTCCTTACTATGATGGTAGACTAGAGAAACATCACAGCCTCCAGACACACAACAAGTATATCAGACCTGGGCCGAATGTAATATTTAAATCAGGGTGTGCTTTGAGAAACTTCAATGACACATGAGAAAACTACTTTGGTGTCATCAAAAACATCATCGCCCAAGTCTGATATGAAGACAAAAAAGCATCAAATAGGTTCTGAAAGGAAACAAACAACAGGAAACAAAATAAAGGGACCCCCCTTATATGGAGATACAGGAAGTAATAGGACGATGGTTGGATTGACTGAGGGACGGAGAGATTACTCACGATGGAGGGCATGTTGTTCTTGGCGCCAGGCGGGATGAGCACACGTAGGTCGGGTTTGCGGTTGTTCATGCCCAAGTTCATGGGTGGAGGCGACTTTGCTTGCATGTTCTTGTTCATTCCAGCAGTGACCAGCAGACCGGGTGAGTTGCGGTGGTTTCCATATCCATTTCCTGAGAAAGCAGAGACAGCTCCGTCAGTCCGATAAAGAAACATTAAATACACCGCTGCACTTGATGAAGCAAAGACACCCCTTCATGTTATTAGACCTGCTCCCGAAGTTGCGTGACTCTCGGAACTCTAGGTGCAAATGACGTGAAACAATTAAGACCTACTGGAATCCATTTTCACCTTGTGGTCCTTTCTTGTGTTTCTGTCTCATCTCCATTTCCTGGGGTATAAATAGCCCACCGGTCGAAGGAGACTTGTTAATGGGGCTGTGTAAAAGTCTGGCGGAGCCGATCCTCAAACAGACTTACTGCTTTTTTTTTCTGTTTGCTTGGCAGACATACAATGAGAAGACCTCACGATCCACCTCTGGTACTGTCAGTTAAAGCTTCATGTGTCCAGCAACAGCCAGTGAATGTAACTACGGGCAGCGAGACCACAGACCCATCATTTGGCCATCAGAGCTAAACACATGCGGTTCATCCAGACAAGGACCCTGTCTTGGGTTTGCCACCAAATCTGCCAAGTAGAGAGGACCTAGCTCAGCCCACATTTCTCCTTCCAAAAAACCGGTGTGGCGAACTCCTAACAACATCATTAAAAAACTGAGAGTGCAAGCAACATAGTCTTTGTTTCTAACCGAATCCCACAGGCTGTTTTTCCCCTTACTTCTCCTTCCTTCTTCCATGGGGTAGAACACGGGGCGCTGTGTGGACGTTCCCACTTGAAAGACAGGCGGGAATTATATGTTAGACATAAATGAATTTCCTAATCATATACTCCAGGGGAAAATGAGTCACAGATGTCTTCCTGGGCAATTTCCCTTGCTGATCTTTGTTTAATTTGAGAGCGAGGTTTTTGTTGTTTGGAAATGAAAAGTCTCAAAAGCTCAATTTGAACAATTTGAAGAGTAAACGACTGCTAGCGGTGACAGAAAATGAGGTAGTCTGACAGAAAGCGATAAAAAAAATTGTGTGTGATTGCTGGCGTGTGTGTTGATGCTCATGCCGGCGTGCCTGATATACTGCGCGAGCGTGTGTACGTTGCTGTTAAAAACACACACCGTGTATTACTGTATACTTTGCTGTAGATGGAGATGGGTGAGCGTAAGACTTCTGTCCCACTCAGTGCACATAAGCGCAGAATGAAATGACGAGACATGCTGTATGACTAATTATACGCAAGCCATGCATATGGATGCACGTGTGTGTTTTGTATTGGACCCTCTTAGTTCCAGTGTCGATCTCACATTAGCAAAGAGGCAGCTGCCTCTTCAGTTATCCCGCTCTCTCATTCTCATGGCTCGCCCTTTGTGAGATTGAGTGGGTGCATGTGGAGATAGATGAATGAGACCTCACACACACATAAAACACACATGCACGCCACACATACAGACACTTTAGTAAATAACCCAGCAGGAAATACATCAGTGTTTCTGTACAGATGAATAAAAAAAAAAAAAAGAGAGACTCGGCTGCAGAGAGACATTAATACACACTTTGGTCAAGATGACACAGACTTCATCTTGGTAGCAGTTCAATCAGACATCTGTGTATTGCCACCCTGTGGAGATGGCTGCAGTCCAGTCAATTATCTGCTAGATGACTGTGATGATGAGTGGCAGAGGCTAGTCCTTAAGCACTTCAGAAGTAAAATCACTGGCTAATTAAGCCAATGAAAAAAAAAAAAAGGAACTGTGACTCAGATCGTTCCATTCCGTTCGCTTGATCACCCAGATTTTTAGGGCAGTTGCATTGACTTAACTGCTGGATCAATCAGACAAGAGGCATGATATTCCAGAGTTCATCTCCAATCTTCTCTATGCTACTTTGCACGGTCGAGCTGCGGCGCAAGCTGGCGCCAACCGTTTAGAGGAAGTACCAAAATTAAACCCAGCCAGGCCAAGAGACTGTTGTGCTGCTGTGTAAAACTCACATCTATCTGATCGAGGATTCAGATAAACAGATTTTTGCTGTGTTCTGCGGTTTAAGTGGGGAAGACAGCTGTACTGTAGGGGTGCAATATGACACCTTAGGTGACACGGGTAGGACCTACCACACTTCAAGATACATGTGTTTGTCACCCCGTTCCCTCTCTCTCTCTCTCCCTCAAACACACACACACACACACACACACACACACACACACACACACACGCACACACAGGAGAGGTGTGGTTAAACTCATGTACATTTTACTGTTACTGAACAAATTTCTGATGTCCTGTTGTGGTCTAACAGGCGTGCTCCATCCTATTCCCCATACACACACACTCTTCCGTTGCGGTTTGCCTTCAACCTTGAATTCTCCAACTGAACGTTGGGGTGTCACACTAACGCTCTCCTACCTCTACAGTTGGTGCGAGACACACGTCTGTTTGATCTACCGGAGCTGAACTTTTTCATCAGTTCACCGTACAGTGTGCGCAGCTTTGCATTGCTCTCTTAAAAAAAATAATGTAATTTTAAGATCGTTTTGAGGAGTGCTGGGTTCGCGGGAGTGACAGGAGAGTCTAGTGAATTCATTACAGTACTTTGGAGAGCAGCAGAGTGCTGATCGGAGCCGAGCTGACAGCTTGCACGAACGGAGGTGGGAGACTTTCACAAGCTGGGGCCTTCTCGTTCTGTCTGGCCCGTCACCTGGCTCTCTCTATCCTCGCCAGCCGAGGAGTTGACAGACTGAACACATGTAACTGATGAACAGACTCATGACTTCCCACTAGGTTTTCCAAAGGAGACGTGATGCTGACTCAGCGTTTCGGCGACATGTCCTATTTACCACCGGACCAGAATAACTCGGTGACCTTGTGTGATTTAAACGTCTGGGTTTCATGCAGGACACTTGCACAGCTGAACCTTATGTGTTTAGGGAATCCCGAGGATCATCTCAAGATGTGATTGAACTATTGGGTGGCTTCATATTATTGCTGAAATAAAAGGGGATTCTTGAGTTTGTATTGTCTACATGGGAGGCTATAAATAAGAAAAATGGACTCTGTGTCCTTCCTTATTGTTGAAAGTAGAATAAATGTGTCTTTATTGCATTACACAATGAGTAATAAGAAAATAGTCTGTAATTTGACCATGAAAATGTCGACTTTTGAAGTCGTGACAAAGGGAAAATGTTTGGTTTTGAAGCCATGACTACCACCCCAGTCGACCGTTCAGAAGGATTATTTCGGCCAGCATGGTAACCAGGCCACCGCATGTAGCTCAATGACCCTACAATTTGAGCCGAGATGATCTGAAATCTCTTATTTCCACAGTGACCGTTTTTGGTCCATAAAAGAAAAACAACAAAAAAAACAAAACAAGGAATCATTGAGAAATAAAAAGTATAATTAAAAGACTTCCATTTACTGGGACGGCAATTCAAACTAAATTCATATTATCAGCAGACGTGCGGTTGGTGAAATGTGGTAGGTAATTAGCGATGGAATTATAACTTTACAGACTGAGGCGGATTCGTACGAGACACAAACGACTTCAGCGATCGCGCCGCACTACGGGGGGACCCCAGGTAATAGTAGTCCCATGTGAGTAGAAGCTTTAAAAGCTGTCATTTTCTCTCTTTACAGACTGTGGAACCATGACATCTGAGAAACAAAAGAGGTGTTGTGTGTACGTGCATATCTGACAACACGCACACACACACACACACACACACGAGGCCTCTTCTATCACATCTGTCACTTAAGGCTGCGACACTTAAAACACTTCTACGCACGCCCAGACAGCTACTGGTACCATCTTTATCAAAACTTGTGAAGAGAAGACGACCATTAACAGTCTTTGTGGTGCCGCAGTGGCTGGGCCACCTCACACTGACTCACTTGGAGAACATCACTACAATGGCTGACCAAGTTCCCAAAAACACTTCCATCTGTGTTACCCCACTGTTTCCCCTTTGCACACATGCGTCCACCACCAGTGGATATTCATCATCGCCCCCCCCCCCCCCCCCCCCTTTCTGTCTCCCTCTCGATGAGATTTAAGAGCGCTTTGAATGGAATCCTTTAGTGTGCACAAGACTCTCCCTCCGTGTCGTGTTTTTCGCTGCTGCCGAGCGACGCGCAGCGCTCACAGAAGCGCCTCTGTTCCTCCGCCACGGTGGCACAAAGGCTACATTTGAAGCATGCTCTGCAGCACGCCGCCGAAGGAACACACGCCACAACAAATGGTCCTGTTGTGTGTGTACGTGTTTGTCTGTGCGATGAGTGACCAGACAGAGAAACCAGGCATTGACCCTGATGATCGAGCCCCAGGGGCCAGACAGGGTTGCCCAGCTGTGCCCCACTGACCCCCCCCCCCCTCCCCTCCCTTTCTCCCCATTTTTACACTGTAAAGGATGTCGAAGCTGTAAAATTGAACCCTTTAAATGGGAGTCTCTTTTCCATAAACATTCGCCTGACATGTCCTGAGGGACAAACCCATTGACACACAGAAGCTAACACATTAGATTCCTTACACATGTTCCTTAAACACAGCTTGCTCTGCTCTCCACAGGATTGTTATGGCATGGTGAGCCACTAAAACATTGAATTAATTCGGTCACAGACATACGATAGCAGTTAGTGTGCGGAGTTTCTGTGGCAAACAAGAGCTATGGGTGTTGTCAGGAGGTCGGTAGAAATAAAGACATGGCTAATAGTTCGGTGGAGAAGCGGTCCAGCGTCTCCTCTGCCTCTGCCTGTTAGTCAGTCTGCTTCTTCACTACCGAGTGAAATGTAATTGATTTCCTTCCCCTTGTTATATCATTTTATTGCAAAGCGGAGGCAGGATGTGTCACAGCCCCGGCGTTGGGCAAACATTCCCAGATGAACCCTACGACCACTAACATCAACACACCGCGGACAAAATCTCCACTCGGGCTCGGGTTAATATTACTCATGCATTTTGTGGCCCGAGTGGGTGAGCGGGTACCGTGTATGTGTGAGTTTTAGCCAACAATTTTGTGCGGGGAAGAGGAGGCCATTCTTACCAGCACTGGTGCCTGCGCCAGTGGTGAGGTCAGCACCCATGAGGCCACCTGAAAGATGAAAGAGAGAGCAGAAGAGAGAGAAAAACCATTAGAGGATAGACACCCACATAACATCTACTCTGCCTCCCGTCTTTTTACCTCGCTGGCCTTTCAGAAACAAACTCAATTTAATCGCAATCCACCGTTGCGTGTGTGTCTTGTACTACATCGTATGCGCGCCGACACCAGGAGTTCTACTGCCTCCCACTCAAACCTTAACACACTGAGTAACTGGACACTGCGAATGAACACATGGAGCTGCAGTCCAAGAAAAATGACACATTATTATTTTTAAGCCATGTGAGGTGGGAGAGTGGGAGGGTCCAGAATGTGTGCGGTTCGCTGTGGATGCAGCGAGCTCCAAAACTCATATTTAGTTTGCGCTGGCACTTCTAGCTTCCAGTTGTAATGACAGGGTGAGGGTGTGGGCGGCAGCCTTCAGACCAGTGGGACAGAAAAAGGACTTTGGACAACAATAACAAACCAACAGATTTGCTTATGTCACCAGCAATTCAAAGACGACACAGAGGGGCCAGACAACCATTGTGTAGAACCTCGACCTAAATCAGTGCGGCGGTGGGGATGTCTGATATTAAATCATAAAATAAAAGCTTGTTTGGTGAGCAGGTTAACAGGACAGACAGGTACATACAGAGCTGTGAGGATAAGCAGATGGTATCACAGCGTGCACATGGGTGCCTGAGTGTGTGTGTGAGGCCCTGCCTGTGTTACCTGCACTGGGGGGTCTGTGTGTCACTCCGGGGGACATGCTGTTTCTCTGCAGACCGTGGTGTGACAGTGGCAACAGGTTGTGGTTTCCTAGGGAGCCGCCGGGATGGCTGTAAATGAGATTGTTCTGGTTGCTAACAGGAATGGACACGGGCATGTCGTAGTTTGATTGCGGCATGGCCTGCTGAAAGAGAGGGGAGAAAGAGAGAGAGAGAAGGTTTGATTAGATTAATGTATCGACATTTGAGGTTTGATAACAAACTAAACCACGACCGCATGGACGCAGTTAAAGAAAGGGACATCTGGGAAATACAAGAGGGAAATTTAAATTCTACAGTGTTGCTTCACAAGCATGAATATAAAAGAAAGAAAAACACCAAAGTTCAAAAGGACACACTGACAAATAGACAGTCATACGATTGAAAGGAATACAAAAAACAAGAACAAAGAGAGTGTGGGTGCTAAAGGGGAGCGCTGCACACGAGGAGAGAGGAAATGTCTTTAAAAACTCCCAGAGTAACTCAAATTACTCCCTAGATGATACACGGGTTGACAAAACTCGTGAATTTGATCAAGCACAGCAGGGTTAGTTTCAATGTTAGGCTTTTTTTTTTTTTTTCTCAGTTTGGACTCTGACACGTTGTGACATCCGTCATGTTGAAAAGTCGTCCTGAGGAATAGGGGCTCAGTACTCCAGGCAATACATTCCTGGTTTATTACATTTGAGAAATAAGACGACAATGGTTTACTGGGAATTAAGCCAACGGTATCCCACTGTTCCAAAAGAGCGAGAGATCACTCACTCTGTCTTCACCTCCATGAGAAATGTTTCAGTGTTTCTCGCTAACGTAGCTTTGCGACTGCGGAACTGAACGCAATCAGGAATAATTTATTTTTCCATCATGCGGAGCTAATGCAAAGTGTTTTTAAATGGTATAGTTAGATCAGTCAGCAGTCTCATCAAGAATATGAGAAGATGTGGCCTCGGGCAGCTAGTTTTTCATGTTTATTGTGTCACTTGGCAGAGCTTAACCTTGGGAGTGCCCTGGAAGTGGTTGATCTTGCATGTTAGCTTTAGGAAGTAGAAAATAGGGTCCTAAATTACTGCCATGTGTCTCCGAGCGATGCAGGGAGCCCATCCAGAGGAACATCAGCGTGGCTTACGTAGAAGTGGAACATGTGCTTAGCGCTGCCTCGTCTTCTTCATCTTTCGCTTATGCTCTTTTTGCAGGGCACGTGTTGTTTCAAAGTATCATGATGGTTAGTCAAACTTAGACTTTACTGATTCACAAAGGGATGAGTTGGGGCAAAAAAACATGGATTCTGTCTTTAGTAGCTGCTTCTATTCTATTTTTTTCAGAAATGTCTTCAATGTTGGATTTTTTTTGTTGGAGTTTTTGAATATCAAGATCCGTCTGTGGCAGTATTCTCTAAAAGGGGATGTGTTACTGACTGGATAGACGTGGTTGCATGTCTGCGAGCGCACGTGTGTGTGTGTGTGTGTACACACACAACCCATTGCTGGGTCTAAGGGCCCCGCCTGTAAACTGTCCTTTAACCGGTGCCATCCTTCCTGTTTTCACTCATCTTCCTCCTCCGCCTCTCCCCACAGTCCTCTAAACAGTCCCCTGCAATCCAGAGGCCCAGTGCTTGGCAGCCACCCTGACCACACACTGAACTGCCACTTGTTGTGTGCAGAGACCCCCCCCCCCCCCCCCCCCCCCCCCCCCCCCCCCCCCCCCCCCCCCCCCCCCCCCCCCTCCCCC
>CAAKHC010005398.1:84833-112512 GCA_901007825.1 Macroramphosus scolopax | reverse complement strand
CCGCCACCACCTCCTCCCCTGCTGCTCCACCCCTATTCCGACTAAGCTCTGATCCCAAACGCATCTCACCCTGCCACGCCGCCCCAGCTCACCAACCCCTGCCTTGCTTCAAACCACATCTCCCCCCCTGCTCCACGAGTCTTTGTCAGACACTACTGTTCTTCTATGAATTATCTACCGTCAAATTATATCTTTCTCTCTAACCATTCCAACATGGTGCTTTCTCAACTGAGGGCAGACTCGGTTTACACTGAAAGCAGCTTTAATTCTGTGGTTTCTGGCAGCTGGCGATAGATTAGATGCTTCTGTAAAATTAAAACTATAATTTAAATCCAGCCGATGACATGTTTTCACATATCGATGTTGTCGGGGAAAAAAAAAGAAAAAAAAAATTCCTTCACTGGCCTAATTATCGCAGCAAGGACGAGCGATCGTTGAGTTATGCAGATATGTTTAACAGCTTCTGAATGTCTGGCGCTGTTTCATCGCCACAGCATTTGTCCTTGTTGCAGCGGATGACTGAGCGCTGTGTTTTGGTGCAGGAAAAAGGAAAGCACATGCAGACCGAACCTCCCCTGAGAGCCGGGGCAAGGCATTATGGGTAACAGGTTCAAGGTGGGAACTCAGTAAGGTTGAAATTTGTCACGAGAGAAAGTCTGCAATTACCATACAGAAAATGCCTGCTACTTGTGGTTGCAGTTATGTCAAATTACAGGACCTTTCCTCAACTGTAATCAAGCCAAATGACAGAGCTGCAATTTTTTTCACTGTATGTATACAATGTAATCTGTGGTCTTACTCTCACTCTCACTGTGTGTATTTAGTCTAGAGGCAAACAATGGTGGTTAGCCGGGTTAGCTGAGCAGTTGCTGGCCAGTCAGCACTTTGTTAGCCTGCTGAGGATGCTGCGTAATGTCAACCCAGTACTTACAGGTATCTTATGACTTTTAATCATGTGTTCAAACTCCTCGTTAATCTGTTTGTATTTCTCCTCAGTGCGCGGGGTGAGGATGAGAGTAGACTCGAGGTCCGGGCTCTCGCCTCCTTTGTTCTCCTTCTTGCTCAACGCCTGCCAGGTCCCACAACCACAGAGAAGGATGGAGGGTGACACAGGCGACGCGACGGAGAGGATGGATGGTAGGAACAGATGACGGAAACGAGGAGACGAGGACAACGTAAAAGAAAAAAAGAGCAAAAGGGGAAAAGGGGGACGAGGGGGGGGAAGAGAGGAAAGAGAGGTGAGAGGAAGGTTCAGGGTTCAACAAGAGGTACTTACACACAGTCTCTGTCTGCTGATCATCAGATCAATGTCCTCGTTTATTTTCCTGTATTTGTCCTCGGACTCGGGGCTGTGGCCGACCGAGTCGTCTGCGTCGGGGTCTGGGCTGTCACAGCCATTTAGGCCCTTCTTTCTCAATGTCTGCAAACAGAGCAGTTGCACAACACAGTTGAAGGGCGTCGTGATGGAGGAACAGCGGCCCAGGTGAACAGTTTGGGAGGGTACAAGTGGTGATGAGCTGTGAGGAGTCGGTTGTAGAATGGAGCCTGACAAATGATTGTTTCAGATATATAGACTCCTGATATTTTGCGGGAAGATTCACTTTACAAAAGATCTTATAACTCCACGGTGAATCATTTTGACAGGCTCCAGTCTAACCTCCAGCAGCACAGCGTGACGTGAGAACAGACACATTTGTGAAATGCAAACATGCAGCTGAACACTCGATAACACACATACATACATTCAATAACACTCATGACAAATCATGGGACCTTAAAACCTCATGAAGTATAACAGATTTTATAATAATAACGAGCAGCGGGTTAATGAAAGAGAATTAAGATATATAGATTCTCGAGCTCCTGGCTGAGGTATTTGCTCTATTAAACGCAGCAGTTTCTGTTTTGGCCACCTGATGGCCACCTGCCCCCATTGAGTGGCCAGACGGCAGCAGACGGGGCCGAAAGGCTCGCTTTCAACCCGCTCAACCACTCCCTCCCGAGTGTGAGCGAGGCGCAGACAAAGAGACCGCGAGAGGGAGAGCGAGCGGCTCCTGTCCTTTTTTAGATATTGTTGACAACCATAACAACAGGGATAAGTTTCAGAGTGCATTACTGTGTGTGATAGCATGCGGGTGTGTTTACTGGAGCAAGGCGGCTTGTGCCGATAGGTGCTGTGTTCATTTGCCTTGTAAAGTGAGACACAAAGACAAGACGTGGAGTGAAGAAAAGTACAGTAGCTGACAGTTAGAGATCTCATCAAAGGCAGCCCCCCCCTCCTCCTCACCACCACCCCCTCCCTCCACTCTCTTCCACCCCCCCCCTCCCTCTCTCCCCCTGGCTTTAATAAAGGGAGATTAGTCTACAGGAGGAATATCACGGGCCTGCTTCTGTCTGTGCAGTCGTTGCTTCACACTGCGCTCTCCTACTTTCATCTGAAGCTCCATATCAGACAGACGTAATTAAATTTACTTTAGTACACCCTGTATTTGATGCTGATCAAGTGTGCGCGTCTCTCTCTCTCTCTCCCTCTCTCCCTCTGTATCTGTTGTAGAGTGTGTGTGTGTGTGTCTCTGTCTTCTGGTGTGAGCCTGTGTCTGTGTGTGGGAGGGGAACGAGGGGAACGAGCGTGTGTGTGTGTGTGTGCGCGTGTTTGTGTGTGCATGCGTGGGCGTGCGAGAGTGGGTGTTAGCGTGGAGGAAAAAAGAGAGAGAGAGAGAGAGAGAGACTGAAGCGACGAGAAAAGGAGGAAGATAGATGCTGAGATAAGTTAATCTCAGTGAACTTCTTCCTCTCATTTGTTTGTCTCCGTCAGTGCTCACTCACAGAAGAAGATGCGAGCGCTGGCTGCTCTATCACGAGCGGCGGCAGAAGTGACAGGGAGCGATCTGCCTGCTTAGAAAACAAATAACAATCCACTCATCTCTCATGTCAGCACAACAAAGGCCTGTTTTGAGTGTGGTTTTAGCGAACTTAGAGGGCTTCTTTTGTGTGCGCGATAACTGTTTGATTCCTGAGGCGTCTCGTGGCGAGGCAGCTACTGTAAGCGTGTCAACATTCGCCGGCTCTCCTCTTCTCTATCCGAATCCTCACTTGGCCCCCAGAGTGGAAATCTGGAATTCTGAATTTGAAAGCGTCTCTCACATCTTTTGACAGTCTTCAGGAAATCACACCAAACAAATCAAGCGAGGCGATGCAGGAGATCTGACTTCTAACAGACCCACAGCGAATCAGGCACATTTGCACCATCTGAGTCGGATGAGTCAAAAGAACAAAGGGGTTGCAGAGGTTTATCATTCTGTCTTTTTGGCAAAGGCGCGAGATGTAAAACTTTTGCTATTTCTTTTGGTGCAGGTTCATTCTGGTCCTGGCGATGCGTCATATTGAACTGACAGCAGCTGAACCGTTGGCCTTTTGCAGTTCGCATGAGACACCGCGCGAGGAAAAACAAGTTTTCTTTCGACTTAAACGGATTCCCACCACCCACCGCCACCAACACAGGAGAGATTCGCGTCTATTCTAGGAAGAATAGCAGGGGAGGGGGGGGGGCATTGCTGGGAGCGTGTAACAAGAGCTGGGGAAAAAGGTGACACCCATATGGGGGCAACTGAGCTGGTGGTCTGGCGGGGGGTTGGCCAACGGGTGTTGATGGGTTGCATGGAGCCAGGGTGTGAGTGTTATATGACTTTGAAGCATGTGGCCCAGGCTTAGCTTTCCAGTAGGGCTCAGCACTTTGAGGGTGCGGTGCAAGGGTGCTATGCCACTCATCCCAGTTATGCCCAACTGCTTCGAGGTCTCACACCTGTTGCCGAAGGCTGACACACAACCCCCCGACCAATCAGATCCTGAGAGCGTTCGTATAACCATAGAAGGCCTTCTTGGTTTCGTGTCGTCCACCTCAGCGCCCCGTCGTCCTCCTGTTTATTTCGTCGCTCTCTAATAGCACATTGTGCCTTCGAAATGTGTTACGTATTTCACGGCTGCGCTTTTCGGAGTGTCATCCGAGAGGGGAAAAAATATCAAGGAGCTTGACTTCTAAGGCTCGACGGAGAATGTGTGAGAAACCGTGTCTTGGAGAAAAGTTTGAGGGAGAAAGGAGGGCAAAGGAATAAAACGCTACAAAGCTATAAAATACTACATATGGACAGTCGCTGTTGAAGTTACAGAGAGTGAGCAGATGAGAGCGGATCGTATGACGAGAGAGGAAAACTGTGAAAAAGCTGTGTTTGCTTGCTTGGCTCTGTGTCTTTCTCTGCAGCCCCTTTGGAGGCTTGCTCCTAATTAAACTCCTTCTTCATGAGGCTCCCTTATGACTCGACTTGTCACAGGGCCTATGTGAAGCAGGGACGGCATAGACACGGTGTCCTACATACTTAGACACCCGTCTCATCAGTACCCTTCTGCTCTTCAACCACGGCTAGGCTGGCCTAGACAGCGGATATTAGCAGCCTATTAAATGGTCGTTATCAGTTGTATTCCTAGAACATGTTGGAGGTTGTCGGGTTGTCTCCAGCTCAAGCAACGTACCTTTTTTTGCGATTAAAGACATAATAAAAATGTTTTTCAAGACAGGGATTTATTTACGCTGTGTTTATTTAACTGTAAGGTAATTTTGCTGATGTCTCAATAATTTATGGTATCCTGTCTTTTAAGTTCTAAACGCCAAAGTCCAAGTGAGGTGATGACGGACTGGAGGACGACCAACAGTACAATTCAGTTGTCTGAGCTTTTGATCGCAAGACCGAATTCTCTCTCGTTTCATAGTTCGGGGTGTGTGGATCCACTATATGGAACTGTGCAGAGTATTTGGGTGTGAATTCTGCGTGGCCCCAGGGGGTCTGCTAGGGACAGCTGACGCCTGCCCAGAGCTCCTGGCATACCAGGATCCGTCTGCTCGGCATTCTGCCACCCTGCTCACCCTCTCTATCCCTCTTATCCGTCTTTCTGTCCCCATCTTTCTGTCTCAGTCTGCTTCTCAGTCTGCCCCTCATTTTTCTCTAATACCACCGCATCTCAGCAGAAGCTGAGTCAAACACTGTTGGCTTGAACGGGCGCATCTTTCTTTCTATCTTCTTGCGTTTGGAAAGAGCTTCATTACTGACCGTTCCCCTCCACGGTTATCTTGGCAGTGGCCGAAGGGTACAACACATTCAATATTGTGTTTATGCTTGTTGGCAACGGCCTGGACAGTGAATGTCTCTCAATGTCTTCAACCCGATGGCTGACAGCGCCAGTGCAACGGGCCTCCACAAAAACAGACAGTTTATAATAGGGCTTTTATGTATTTGCCAACACTGTAGGGTCTTCAGAATACACACTATTGTAAGCAAAACCAAGACTTATAAAAGAAGACAGTGTAGTACCAAGGCAAAACAAGTTTTCCCCAATAAAAGCAGCAGTTTATGGTTTGCCGCTATATTACTGTGTTTGGTGGAAAACAAGTCGCTGTCAAACAAGAGCAATATTAAAACCTTCATGACTTTGCCCCTTAAGGTTTATCATATTTGTTGTGTTGTTAAAATACAATAAAAAGGTCGTGGAATAAACAGCCATGCAGGTTTCAGACTCTTAAGTGTGCACTTTCTATGTGACCACACGGGACTCCTTTAAGTACGTAAAAAAACGTCAGTAAATTGTATTTTCAGTTCACACAGTCTGCAGGTCTCCTGACCTATAGGTAAACACATTACCTTTCATTGACCTTTACTTACTGTCCTATGATTTGGATCATCATCATTTACTGGTGAAAAGGTGACCACAAGACACCAGGGAGCCGCCTCACTTTTACCAATTGACAAAAATCAATTTGGTCAGTGAAGATTGGTCGGGAGGAATGAGGCTCCGTGTCAATAGCGGCGAGGCGGTGAGAGGTTTCCATCACAAATAACAAGATAGGTGGTCGTGAAGTGGACCCGCTGTGGATTAACACCCCCCCAGCACCTCCATCAGGGTGGACTTACTGGTGGCTCGAATGGCCTAATAGTATGTTTGGATGTGCTCTCATTCCTCATATTTCTATTTCTTTTTCTGTCTGCGTTGCTCTCGTTTTTGTTTCACCCCTCACTCTCTCCGTCTCCCTTTCTCACTCGTTCTTTCTCTCTGCTTTTCAGAGTGGAGGGAACATCAGAGGGATCAGGCTGGCTTAGCTTATTGGAAGCAGATGGCAGACCAAAGGCAAGAAGGCCAAAGTTTCATGAAGCGTGGTTTGAACATGCCAGGACCATGTCGAGGGGCATGCCCATGGATGATGGCTGCATGGAGTGTGTGTGTGATTGAGCTTTTGGTGGGGGGGGGGGGATTGGTTGATTTTTGTAGGTTAGTGATCTGAGGAATGGCACGGCACCCCCAAATCACAGTCTGTCCCCGCTTGTTTTTTTTTTTCAGTCATCATCTGTGCATCCCTCCGCACTGGTTGAGGCGACGTTTGAGAAGCTATCACGTCGATGACTTTTTCAATGATTTGGTAGCTTTGAAGCCGCTTACTACCGGTGCCCTGCTACTCTATAATCAAGAGTCAAAGTCTGGCGCCTGGGATCCATCAATCTTGGGCAAAAACGGTTGTGTGTTGTTCTGTAATAACACAATGTGTAAGTACTAACTGTCTGAGGGATTACACGATAGAAATAGAAACAGAGAAAACGTGTGAAAGAGGGACAGCGAGCGAGACAAAGAGAAAGGCTACTGTGCACATAACAAGGTTCCTTCACATATCTTCAAACTTTGGCATCGAGACGTGCATGTGCTAAAATCACCATTAAGATAAGCCCCGCGCAAATGAGAGCCCACTCACAGGCAGGCCGTCTTAGCTAGCCAGTACACGGCACAATACCAGATGGTGCAGTGTTTCCCATATGGACGAGACACACACTGAGCACATGTCAGAATCCAACACTGCTACAGCATCGTCCCAACCCTGGGAACAAAGTGGTCATTCAGACTAGTCACTACACTGTATAATTACCCAGATAGACATTATGAGACACAATGCCAGCTCAGTGAAACTGGATAAAGAGGGCACTTATGTCGACCATCTTTCATCCCGCACTCACACCAGTTGCATCTCTATTGAAGTGACCGAAACGGGGGGTTCGTCTATATGTGTTTCTCATCTCACATTTTACGAGCGTTTTATGTCATGTAACTGTGTACAACTGCAGCGGTGTTTGATTAATAAGTGTCGCCTTTGCAAAATGCCCCCGTTGCAGTTCAAGGAGGGCGGCGACTCGTAAAAAAAAACTTCAATTCCTCAAAACCGCCCGATGTTACTTCTTTCTTCCCGTCCTTCACCCGCCACCGTCGTGGCTTATCGTCTTTTGTCTCTCTGTCTCTTATCGCTTGGTGCCACAGCAGGAAAAGAGAGCCCGAGGGAAGCCTTGAGTAACAATGACCAGCTGCTTGACCTCTGTAATGTGACCTTGGATTTCCAAACCCTGCCCAAAGCAGCAATCATGGCAAGGGAGGGGCTAAGGCCAAGGGTGGGTGGGGGTGGGGGGGAGCTCCAGCCAGGGCAGGGAATGCCATCTTTATAAATAGATCTTCATTATTTTGAATTTTCCACAAATAGTTCCAAAGAACAAGGCATCATTTCATCTTAATGGCTGGCGTGAATTGTTTTGGGCTGTATAGTGGAAAAGCCTGGCTTCTTGGCAGCGTGGCCTCAGAAGTGGCCTGCCCCTCTCCGTGCTCCCACACCACAGGGACCACATATTGGCACATTTCAAACAGTCTATTTTTACAACCTCCTTTTGTTGTTCGAGTACCTCAGACTTCCGCTTCGACATATTGACCTTAAAATACACATCAGACAACGATTCCAAAACGCTGCTTAGTTCTCTCGTCTGAAGTTCTGCTTTTTCTGGGCAGTGGGTGTCTGATGTGGAATAAAAACGCTGAGCCGGTAGATCATGTACATTATCTGTCATCTTGTTTTTTAGCCTCCCTTATAAAACGAAAGAGGCATAAAGTCAATAAAATCCAAACTGAGTAAATAATTGCTCTCTTTATGTTTGAAGCCGGCGCTGCGGACAGATGTGTTAGCAGAGTGCCAGCCTTACGTTGACGATTTTCAGCTGTGCGGGGAGGCCGGTCATGTGAGTGTGACACCGCTCAGGGTTTGTGGCTGGCATCATTCCCCCCGAAAAAACTTCACTTAAATACACTCACATAGATGATCTAACCGATTATAAAATAGTCTAGTTCATAAAAAAACAAACAGACAGGAAGCTGCTGTTGGTTAGGGTTTCGGGGGGGGGCACACGTGGATTAATTATAATGGGCGCCTTTATCAAAGGGATAAAGTATTTATAGGCACCACAGGGTCCCAGACCAATGGTGTCATGCATACGGTTGCTGAGGGCAATTCTTGACGGTTGATCCTCAGAAAGAGAGAGAAAGAGGACGATAGAGCAACCGTGACACTTCGCTTACTCACTCCTCTCTTTCAAAAACAACCCCCACCCACCCTGTTTCACGGGGGGGAGATAGAGAAAGAGAGAAAGAAAGTCCTCCCAGCAAGGACCGCCAGCCGCACGACTATTTTTAGCTCCACCACACAGTATTTTTAGACCACTACCAGTTGTTTGAGGCAATAATTAGAAAATCATATAAACGCGAGTGATGCTGTTGGTTGTGCTGTATTTTTTGCCATCTAACAAAACCGGTATTTGAATTCAAACACATCTCAGGTGGACGCATTAATAGGAAAACACGCAGAGCAGCTCTTCTTTCCTCCTCTCTCTTTATTACTGTGGTGGAACAAACAACATCCGAGGCTGCAGAAACCGAACCCAAGAGGCCGTAGCAGGTGTAGGAAGAGAGACGGCATATCGCTGTTGGTGGGATTCATGGCACTTTGAACATTAGAAGATGTTTTACGAGCGCGCGTGGTAGCTTGTTTGTTTGTTTCCACCAACTTGTGAGGATATTTGTTACTCTGTGAAACAGTTCCAGAGACAACGTTGTCATCGTCGCTAACACGGTGCGTGGAAATTGAACGTGGAGGTGTGTGAAAAGTTATTGACACTAGCACCATTTTTTCTCACAAGCCATTCTGTGTGCAATTAAACATGCACTCAATTCCGTAGGCCCGTACTAATTGGCAAGACACTTTCCTTTTTTTGGAAAATATGTTCTAACGTGTACACAGGCTGTCACCAGGCCTTGATTTAACAAATCACTATACTGTTAGCCTGCCAATGTCATAACGTTAATTTACTTAGTCAGTCAAAGCAGCTTCAGACCTTAATCCTCGTCTCACCAGGAAAAACAAGCCATGTTGCTTGTCTCTCCGCCACCGGTAAACACTAACGCACTGTGATCGCCGTGGCAACCCCACCCCTTTACCTCCGCCCCGTGTAACACCACATTGACCCGACCCGAAAACCTCAAAATGACTGCACAAGAATATCTGCGAGGATAGAGGACCTGATATGATGCCATTAATTCTGCTCAACACATGTAATAGTCCTAGAGGTTAAATTAGCGACGGCATCCAAGTTGGAATAATTACACAGTCTTTTTAGAGCCATGAGAAGAAGTCATTCAGCGAGCCGATCAACACAGAAGCTCCTTAAGGCTAATGTTCTCCATGCTGTTTAGAAACTAAATAAGCACACAGAATAGCAAACACGCTGGAAAATATTTTCACAAGAGCGAGGCGGCACATGAGCACACTGACACTTCAGAGGGGGAGATCACATGTCCTGTTGACTAGCGAGAATATTAGGAGAGAGCTGATGGAAGAAATCAATTTGAATTAATAAAGAAAAAGGCGTTTGCAGGGTAAATGCATGCGAAATCAAACCAAATCAGACTTTGGTGTTTAGAATTTGTGGAAAAAATCCTGTTTAATTATCAAGGCATGCAGTGAAGTGAAACATTACTCATTTAGCCGTCTAACAGACATACCTGCCTGCTACCCCCCCCTCACCCCCTCCTCCTCCTCCTCTTCCTCCTCCAGTTGACTATCACTGAACTGAAATCACACCTGTGCCTCTCACACATCTTGGAACATCAGTGAACATACGCAGGGTGAAACATGGTGAGGGAGCTTTGCTGAATCTCATTAGCCAAGTGGGTAGTCATTAACAGAATGACCTTTGGAAATAATTACCAGCCTTCCTCCTTCCATCCCTCTTTCCCTCCCCCCTCCCCTTCTCACACTCATCCCACCCCTCCCCAGCCCCCCATCGAACAGCTCCTTCTAGGTGAGAATAGAGGGAGAGGAAGAAAAAAAAAGGGAGGGGGAATGAAGTGAGGATATAGGTGGGGAGTCAGGCTCCGGCTGCTGCTGTTTAAGATTACAGGGTGAGCTGAACTTTCAGATTAGATTAATCTGCTAGAAATGGGATTGGCCGGCAGCCTTTCCTCTGGCAGGTAGGCAAGCAGGCA
The DNA here is from genome assembly GCA_901007825.1 of Macroramphosus scolopax. NCBI lineage: Eukaryota > Metazoa > Chordata > Actinopteri > Syngnathiformes > Centriscidae > Macroramphosus > Macroramphosus scolopax. The sequence continues at coordinate 102,123 of CAAKHC010005398.1, read as the reverse complement.
GGGGAGGCCAGCTCAGTACCAGGAGCCATGTGCTATGCCATGTGATACTTGAACCAATGGCGTAAGAGCGTGCTGAGCTTGCTGAGGTCATCACATGCCATCGACTCTGCAGCGTTCGAGCCAATTGTCACCATTCCTGCTCACGCACACACCCCTCTAGTGATGTCATGAGCACACCTACGTGTGATGCACCGGCTTATAATTTGTACACACGTTGTAGCATCCTAGTATTAAGAAGATATAGCTCCCCTATATCATAGCTCCCTTTAGTTGTTTCATAAACCTGTGTTCTCTCATTCAATAGAGGGGAAACAAACACAAAAACACTGTGGAACAAGGATTTGGCACAGCCCAAGTGTTTTGTTGGATTTGAGGTAGCAGGCAATCACAGCAGGAGCGAGCCAGCGAAGCTTAGGGTTTGGGCTTGATCTGCAATCATGAGGAGGAGAAAGAAAGGACTCTTTCATATGTTATTGCAATTAACAACCCCCAATACGCGCATAAAAAAGTCGCCAATAACAGCTAAACGTGATCATTCTTCCGGATGATTCCGAGGAGAGGTAAAAGGAGAGGTCCATCTATTACCTTGACATTTCCAAACACAGTTTTCCATTTCTCCTCTAATACTGTTCACATGTCCAGGAAACTGGCCTGGCAGACATCAACTTTAGGAAATCTATCTGCATGTTTGACTGTTTTATCTGGAGCCAGACTCGAGTGTGTACTGTAGACCTGCCAGCACGACACACTTACACATCCAGCGCGGTGAGATCTGCCTCTGAGTCTTTATTATTAGTAGTATTAAATTAATGCACATGCTAATTTCATTTATTTACTTATTTATTTATCGTTTTCGTCCTCCACAGTCCTGCACGGCGATTGCGACTTTGATAACTTGCAGCAAATTTCGAGTTGCAATGCCGCATTTGTTTTATCGCTATGTGCTAAGAGGCGGGTTAGCTTTGGTTTCTTGGTCTTCTGCTTCTCAGATATTTGTGGAAGTGTAATTCCCAGCTGAGACCGTTTGCGAGTGAGTCATCAAGACCTTCTCTATCACTCCTGTGTCTCTCTCTCTCTCTCTCTCTCTCTCTCGCACCCTATTTTTGTCCAACACTTGCCTCATTTGACCCACAGACATAGTCTACAACATAATTCACTCAACAAATCTGAGTTTCTGTACGTTCAATGAGGAACCGGACAAAAACAGAGAGAAATAGAGAGAGGGAGAGAGAGAGAGAGCGAGTGAGCGAGACAGAGAGAGAGAGAGAGAAAAGCCCTCCAGCCTCTTGTAAACATTCAGTAGCAATAGAGGCTCTGCAACGCTCTCAGTGCCACTCTCTCAACAACGCTAATTATCAACCAAAGACATGCTAATTACATAGAGCTTTATTGCTAATGTAGCGGGCCTCTATGCCAGCCGCCCACACTGAGCTCTGCTCCCCTACCTCTGCCTCTCCTCCCACTACACCTTCAGGCAAAGCAGCATCAGAGCGAAAGAGATGTATGCACTTCTGTATACTTCTGAAGACAAGAGCGTTTCACAAATTTGTATTATATCAAATGTCATACTCGGGGGCTTATTGTTCCTCTGTGGATGGTCCACAATTTCATCTGCATCCCCAAATGCAGCCCTTCATCTTGTTGTTGACCCTCTCTTTTTCATCCTGCCATCTCAACAGGAAGTCCGCTCCGCTCCTGCCCCCAGCCAAACTCAACAACCCTCCCACGTTCGTGCACCTGTGACGTAACCTAGCAGCGGCACACAGGGCTCTGCAGGAGAGATTCGACCCTATGCCCCTCGCTCCCCCTCTCTCTCTCTCTCTCTCTCCACACCCCCTCCTCACATCCATGCTAAACCAGCTAGTGTCAGCCCTGTGACCAATCGCGTTAGCATGCCGAAGCTAAGGCTGAAGGCCTCTTCGGATCGATTTCTCCCGCTGCGAGTCGCTCAGAGAGCGTAGAGCCGGAGTCCTCCAGGGATCCCAGTGTAGGTAGAGCTCCACAGCTCTCTCCCCCCACTAGGCTCCTTAGCGTCTTCCCCTGACACGGCTGTTTACACGTTAACCATCCTCTGCTCTCTAATGGAGACACAGTTAAAGAGAGAGCTTCAAAGCAGGGAGCTCTCATCACAGGCACTTGCCGAAACATGTGACAACTCTCTTCATCTGGTTCAGCCGGAGCAGGGTAATACACTGACTATACAGTGGCTCAAGGGCTTGCTGTAGAAGTGATACAAGTGCTTCTAAGCAATACGAATTTATGCCAAATGGGTTCATGTAAACGGTATAACGCATGGAGGATTATTTAGATCCCTTCTGATTTGCTTTGATACGGTGAAATTTGCACTGTGGCAATTCATATGGATTTCTAATCAGACTCCGACTAAGCTTTGGGGACGCAGCCTTGAAATAACTTTGCTGATTATTGGATGTTTTACAGTTTGCCAGACATTTTGTAGCTAATTTCATGTTTTAAAAGCTTATCAAGTTCAACCCTCAGCCATGTAAATAATTCAGAAAAATACTCTGCGACGTGAATTACAGGATGCATCATCCGGCGTTGATAAACAAAAAGCTATTATGCACCTAGTAGATGTGTTTGTGCTTCTAGATAGCGTCCATGATAATGCACTCAGTCCACTCTCTTTGTTTACGTCATTATGGTCAACCATATGTTGAGTGCTGCGGCGCTTAATGCACCAGCTACATTAACACACGATATAGTTGACTGCAGCAAATTCAGAAGGTGATAGAACAAAACAAAAAGTTTATTATACATGTATTTGGGCTGTTTGTTTTTTTTAACCTCCAAATTACGTTAAATGATTTGATTTCGATTTAATTTCGTACAACTGTACCAATTCATAAGGTTTGAAGTCAGAGGCAGAGTGCCATCTGGAATAGCAGGAGTGTTCCCGATGGGCCAATCCACCCGCGGATGGGCAGCCGGCCCAGCGACACCCATACGAAGAGATAAAAACACGAGCGATGCTTTTTGATCTTGTGTTACACTGGCCAGCCAGATCCGACGTTTGCAGTGGGCAGGAATATACATACAGTCATTACATCTCATTGGTCCCCAATATTCTGACATTCTGTCCAAATTCTAATTTAAAAATGACCAATGGTGCTGTGCATGCCATCAGGTGCCTTTTTAATTTCACACTGAGCCTGCAACAATAAAAACAAGGGAGAAAATATAGACATATTTGAGGAAGTAAAAGAACAGTAATGTAGTATTCTGTTATGCAGAGACAATTAAATATTCTAAAAATGAGGTCTAATAATTCCCTGTTTGTGTCAAAATTGATGAAATGACATGCAAGAAGTCAATATATTTATATTTAATTCAACCTTGAGAGAACACAGTATAGTATTGCATCAAATAATCCTTGTAACAGGCAGATAATTAATGCACGTTGTTTATTTAAACAGTCGTAATGTAATATTTACTCCACATTACTATGTGGGACAGGTGCAGTGTGATCAGCAAGCATGCGAGGGATAAAAGGGATAAACCACCAAGTTTGTCAGATCTCCAGTGTTGCATAACAGGTTCACGTTGAGAGATTAAGGATCCGGGAGAGTGCCAGCGTCATTTCCTGGTTTATCTACCTGCTCACTGCTTGGCCTGACAACGGTGTTGACGATCGCCAAGAGACACACTTTGTGTCCAAAGCAAGCCAGATCAACACTCACTCTAAGAGTGGTGACACGGGCGGGGGCGGGTGATCATCTCCAAGGTGTCTTGACAGGTCCAGAAGCTGAACCTCTTTTACAAAGACCGCACATAATAAGGAGGAAATTTAAGTAAAATAATAATATAATATAATACTCTATAAAATGTATGGAATACCTCCTCTAAAGTTATTCATCCTGTGACTGCACCCGATTTTTTTTTTTTAAATGTAGAGACAAAAAAAAAGAGAAGTAAGGGTTGCAGAATGAGTCACAAATGCCGTAACCATCTGTCTGCTTGTATGTTTCTGTGTATTTGCATGGCTGTGCTTGTTGTCTGCGCATGTGTGTGTGCGATTCCGGCGCATCTGTGTGCACATGCATGCGCTCCGTCTGTGTTTTCTTGCGACTCACCTCCACAATATCAGAGTTGGTCCTGCTCTCGTGGGGCTCGTTGTACTCGGTGTATTTCAGCAGGACCTTGTCCATGTCTGTGCTGGCGTACTGGAACAGCTTGTTGGTGCTGTTGAAGATGATCAGGGCGATCTCACAGTCACACAGCACGCTCAGCTCGTACGCCTTTTTCATCAGGCCAAACTTTCGCTTTGTAAATGTGACCTGGGTAACAGAAGGAGATAGGAGAAAAATAGGATATCGATTAGCTGTTGTAGGAACAAAGGATTGTACATTTCTGTGCATGAATGCAATTATCAGAAGCCTAAAAATAAATATTATTTCTATTTTTACTTGTAATAACAAAAAAAATCCCCCACCCACAACATTCATGCTGTAATGAAGGAACAGGAATCTGACATAATAGAGGTGTTCTAATTTTATTATTCTCGGCAAAACGGCATTAAAGGAAAAGTGAAGTCTGCTGATGGCTCAACACGCCCTCTGTAACAGTCCAACCATGATACCAGGAAAAAAGAATTAAGGAACTGAAAATACTCTGTCTCGGAAAAATAACGGTTAAGAAGTTCAGTTATTGTTTGCACATCAAAGCACAGGGAGGTTCATCGTGGAGTGTGTGTCAGCTCCAAAAATGCCCCTTATATTTGGGCCAAATAATCTCGCGATCCAAACACCAAACACGGAGCTGTTAATGTAAAAAAAAAAAAAAAAGGGCCGTACATTACATGGTTCTGTGTTGCCTCTCATTGTGAATAAAATACAGATGGTCTCCCAGACTGCGCTCGGAGGTGTTTGTGGCTGCTCAAATAGTGACATTGTGCTCAACTTAAACCAAAGAAATTGACTTATTTCTCTCTCTTTGTTAGCGGGTGTGTGCATCTGTGCGACAGGGAGAGAGGGAGATGCACACACGCGCTTACAAGTGGCCACGTCGTCAAAATAGAACAGCCACGATTCCTCTATTGTTTGGATCAAAACTAGAGCAGTGAAAGTGAGTTAATTCCAGTGAGCTGCACCTGGTTTCTTTTTCAAGCCATGTGTGTGAGCTCTTTGGCTGTATGAGAAAATAAAAAAAAATCACTGTGGCACTGCATGCTCAGCTTCTCTGGGCCACACTGCTTTTTTTTTTTTTTTTTTATTCAGATTTCCTTTATTTTCTTCTGTGACTCTGCGTCTTATTTACATTGGAGATCTGTACTGACAAAGCTTTTACAGAGAAGCACCGCTGTGTTCAGCTGGAATGATCTCCGTTTGTTGATTAACTGCATGTTCGTCTACTCTCTTCTGACACTTAAATGGGCCAAAAAATACAGAGTGAGAGTCTCCCCACACTCAGTTAATCATACTGTGAATACAATAGTGTAGACTATAACTGTAGGCTAGTAGGACCCTTACAAAGTAAATCAAAATGTTCCTTGTGTGTGGTCGATCAAGGTAATATATGGATAGATGTGTGGCATAAATCCATCATGCGCCGCCCTTCACATTTTCTCTTTACAACGTGGAGACCCAAAAGAGGAGATAGGGATGAACAGATATTGATAGATAGTTTTGTATTTCATGAAATCATATCTCCCAGGATGCACAAGAGAAACTGAATACCCTTCCCCTCCCATCTTCCTCTGTCTTCCTCCCTCCTTCGAGTTCGTAAAACCTCGCATGAACCGCTGTGTCTTGGACCGGCCTCTTTCCAAAAGGTTCTCCAGCGATATCAGCGAGCCGTGCCGATCTATGTCATGCAACAGGGGCTGAAACCAGAGACGTCGAGTTCCGAACAAAACCGGCGCGCAATGTCAGGTTCTGTGCTTCGGCACGTCTTATGCATTGACGACATAAGGAGAAAAAAAACTCCCATGGGTTCTAAATACCATGCTGACATTTACACAATCACGCTGAAATGGGAAGAAAATAAAAAAGGAAAACAGCTGCAGTAAGTTCAAAAGGCTTCTTGTGACAATAAGATTAATTGGCATATCTAAAACACCAAAGGGATGCAGGCTTGCTGCGGGACTACAGTGCAAATCTGTATAAGCACGTAAATACAGGACGGCAGGACAGAAGGTCACAGCAGACTATTCAGGAACAGGCTTGCAGAGTGTTGTCTTCCCCCGATGTTTTGATGCAAGGGGCACCAGGGGCAGACTAGGGCACCGCAAGCTGCCGACCCAGCTCTGTTATCACCCACTCACTCAGTCGTTCGCTCTCCTCGAGCCATTAACGTTTCAAAAGGTGGCACGTGGCACACACAGTGGGCTGGGTGTGAGTCCCAGAGGGCCAAAGCTGCTCGTCTCAAAGGGGAGGTCTCGGCTCGGATCGCTCACATATGAACCGTTCACGGGCATTTGCACACTTCCAAAAAAAAAGGTAACAAGCAACTTGGAAAACATCTTTTCTCAGCCTCTCATTCTAACACTTAAAAAAAAAAAAAGACAAGTCAAAGGCACAAACAAAGTTGTCTTGAGCCTCACACTTTAAATACGGGAGCACATATTCATGTCCCACATATTATAATTCACACATGACTTTAACGCCACGGGGAGGGAACGAGTGTGATGATGAAGAGCCTTAACTGACCATACAATAACACTTAAATATCACACCACACCCACACATCTCGATGTGACACATACAGCACAACTTGCTATCTAACACTGTGCACATACATCCAAGCAAGCATGTCTATGAATACATGTTTGCTTGAACATCTATAAACACATTTGGTGCATAAATGCCGTCTGGAAGCTAAATACCGGTGCAAACCTAATTCGTGTTCTAACTGCGCAGTGAAAATTGTAGGTTGAGGATTCAATCTGGCTGCTTGTGGTAAGTCTGCCGTGACTTCAAGGCTCTAGATGAGGCCGTCATGTGATCCTTTTAGCTCATCAACGTCCAAGCTGGTGCAGTCACCGCTGGCCTTTCCTGTTGCGAGCTCAAAACAGCTCTCTCGGCCCACACAGCTGTAAACCGGTGCCCCGGATCTGGAGTCGACGAGCCAACTAGGAATGGCGCAAATATTTTCAGTTTACTGACATTGATACAATCTGCATGGACGACTTGCTCAGCAGGAAAAATGTTACTGTCATTGTTGTTATAATATTATTACAATAAAATCAAATTATTTCACATGCAGGTTTTACCGCATGATATTATTTCTAACAGTCCATGAGTAAGGGAACTCTTCTGTTGTTTGCAGGACTTATATATATTGTTATATACTGTATTAGCTTCATCTTTTTGTGCCTAATTAACTGGCAGGTGAGCGCGCGGCGCAGCATTCACTCTTGGTCCTGAGAGGGAGACTTACAGTGGCTCACAGGCACGATTCGTTCACCCCTATCCACCCCATCCCGAGGGAGATTCAAATACATTCAGACGCACACACACACACTGTGAACACCTAAACATGTTACCGACGACATCATATTCACCTTTTCGGAGCCTCTCTCACTATTTTTTAATTCCTTTCATGATCAAATTTTAACACCTCTCCACCTTTTCTTTTGTCATCTCGATACGTGCGCAGATGTCTGTGTGTTAAAAAGGTAATTACATGCGCACCACTGTAAAGTTCTATATAAAGTATAGGAATATAATGAGCTTCGCTCGGCACAAACGCCAATCATATTTTCCCCTGGCAAGCTCGCAGGAAAAAAAAAATGGTTCCAGGACAAACAGAGGGACGAGAAGAAAGACGAGATAGTGGCAGATTCACTGCCACATGCAAGAGAGGGCAGACAGAGAGAGAGTGGAGGAGGGAGGAGAGAGGGGGTGGACGCACAGGAAGCACATTTGTATGCATTTCCTCTCATAACAGGAAGAGGCCAGTGGCTTCCCCTTCACAATGGCTTCGCTTCTGCTTCCCACCTCCTGCCTGCTTCCCTGGGGGAGGAGGAGGTGGAGGAAGAGGAGGAGTGGAGAGACAGGCACTGAAAAACTACTGGTTAGCAAACCAAACATGGCGTGCAGGGACACACGCACACACACACACACACACACGTCAGTCAGCCACGGAGCAGCACAATTTGTCTCGAGACAAACACTTATCCCATTGTCAGGGGCCAAGCAGGAAGACACGGACTTACGCAAAAGGAATAAGAGGAGCCCAGGACCTGGGTCTGAACTTTGCCTCACAGCCATGGAAGCTGTTAAGAGGGGCATTATGACAAAGGAAGCTTTGTCCCACCTCTAATATATGCTCTGCTCTTCTCTCTCCTCAAAACCCCACTTCTCCTTTTTCAGTGTGCCGTCATTCTACAGCAGGAGCAGGAGGCACCAGACCTCAGACATATTTCTTTCCATTCAAAGTTTGAATCGACAGACATGAAGTGTCCACTCTGAGGGGTGAAAAAAGGCCGATGTGTGCAGCCGACTGTGTGGTGTCTTAATTATGCCAATCTTTCGCCAAAAGGCGTCTAAAAATAAACACCCGCTTAGATTGTTCTTCTTACAAAAGGTATTAATTATCATTCAGTACAGAACTGTTGACTGTGCTCTTTCTCTGTATGTTCCTGTTTGTGCTGGAAAGCCGCAGCTGGAAAAGGATATACCCTCATGTCTAAAATAAGTTACATCGCGAGGACCAAGTTAGTGGCCGGAATCCTAAAAATAACTCGGTTGTTTGCAGTGAATTTACTTTTTTTTTCATGGAACCCTAGCAGACTTGCGGTACTGCATCTTTTTCGATTGTTACCATTTCAAAAAATGGCACTTAAATTTAACAGATTTAAACTTAAAACCCTTTGAAGACCAATGTTTAGTGAATGAACTCTATGACAAGCGAAGTAGGGAGAGGATTTAATGAAACAGACTAAAAGCCGGAGTTCAAGTGAGATAAAATTCATAATATCAGATTTACTAAAAATTAGAAATAATAAATAACATAACTGACAAAGGAAAGAAAGCCTTTAAGACTTCCTGAAGAAAAGGTGGCGTGTTTCTGTGTGTGTGTGTGTGTGTAGGGGGGGGAGGTTCAGACCGTTAGGGAGCGAGGTGAGAGAGCAAAATGAACCAAGTGAGGAACATGTGAATGAGAAACTAATCAAGAAATGACTTGAGAAGGCAAATGAGAATAAGAATGCAGAAGGTGAGAGCGCAGAGCCCCACTCAGGTGAGGTCTGGCAGCGCCGAACACGCGACAGAGAGGAGTGTCACTCGCTGCGGTGAAAGAAGGGTACGGGTGAAGGTGGGAAACAGGGAATTAGTGGTGGGGTGCAAGGGTGAGGAGCTACCCTGTGGGCCTCATTATTTTCCTGCTGTTAATTTCACTTGCACATTTTCTCACCTCGGTGCTGTTGATTGGAGAGGGTAAAGCTTTGTCGAAGTAAGACCCCGTATTGTAGCTCAAACACTGCAGTTCAAACTACAAGAAGGCTTCTCTTTCTACAAGAAGCCCTTATTTTTCATCCTCTTCCAGTCAAGTGTGTACTTGTGTGAGTTTTGTCCGGGGAGTTGGGGGATTAAGTTAAGCTGACACTGATGACCTGATCCATGTTTAACCTTTGCCCCTAGGTCCCTTCCTGCTTGGATCCCGTATGCCCCCCCCCACACACACACACACACAAACAACTCACCCTAAGTTAAGCCCAATGAGTGTATAGACAGAGAGGGAGTGAATTAGTCAATCTCAGGCTCTAGAGAGAATAATGTGTTTTACATGTGTTTATGTATTTACAAGCATGAATTTGTCGGGTGCATAAAGACTCCAAATTCAACATATGGAAGTGTCAGAGTGTATAATCGGCAACGTCTTAAATCTCTGCCAAGGTGTGTACATATAAACACACACCTGTACCTGTATCTCGGAGTGTAGGTGTGTGTGTGTGTGGCTGCGTCGGGGCAAGAGAGTCCTCTTTCTGTGTGCATCCATGAGCTGATGGCACAGGGGGCTCTTTCATGTGCCCGAGGCTGGGAGAGGGTCTGAGTGGTCGGGGGGCTTGGAGCCAGGCCGAACACACTGCTGCCCACTGTCCGGAGCTCTGGGCAGCCAGTCAACACCAGGGAGGCCTGGCCCTTCTGCCCCTGCCCTGGGGAAGTGTTTCAGGGCCTGGGGTGGCAGCCCAAAGTGGCCGCCCAGAGAGAGCCAGGCCCTGTGCCCACTGTGATGCAGCCACTGAGGGGAGAGCAGGACTGGGGGGGGGGGCAGTGCAGCCGTGTAGGTGGCACGGTGGTGCTGACGGCAACACCGGTTTCTGACACTTCATTAAAGATTGAAGCATGAAGGAGGAGTGTAGACAGGTAAGAATCAGGGGAAATTTTACATTAGTTTCATATCAAAATATCTGGACATGAAACAGGTTTTGTATGAAGTTCCGCTTAAATTATTGATATTGTGCCAAATCACTCGTGTGGAGCACGTGGAAGGAGAACACAATCCCATTCTGCTGAACACAGAAAGAGCTTTAAGAAGATAGAAAGTCTCCTTCAGACATAAGAAGTATGTAAAGAATGTGAGGTTGAAAGCAACACTACACAAACGTCCTCTGGTGTTGATTTGGATTTGGCTCCGGGACAGTTTCTTAAAAAGGAAGTGAAAATATGCAAAAAAACCAAAGCTTCCGTTTTTTTTTTTTTTCTTTCAAGAAGAAAATTTAAGTTTCTGTGTCTGTCATGTGATGATGATGTGATGTACGCCTAAATATATACACGGTGATGTCATTCATTTAGGTCGTAGGTGGAATCAAGCTGTTGTGTTTTTCCGCATGACCGGATGACATCATTTTTCGTCAAAAGCGTCATTTGACTGCAACAACACCTAAATAAGAAATCTATCATTTCAGAGATCAAAACAACAAAACCCAGCGGTATATTGATTCTCCTTTCCCTGAACCCTCGCTCTCCTCTGCCTGCTCTCCCTGTAAGTAAAGCCCGGATATCTCAGGCATCGATTCCCCTCAGGTGTCCTTCCTGTCCCTCTCTTTCCCTCCTTATCCTCAGGAGCCGGATTGCCTGGTGCGACTGGCGGGCCCGGTCTAAGGTGGGATGAGAGAGGAGGGCTGAGATAACCGTAAGGAGGAAGTGTGGGTGCTGCTGCAACATGATAGCTTCAGTCCTCGTCTAAAACTCCATGACCTCCTCTTTGTTCTTGCTCTCTTCTTCTTTCTGTCTGTTCCGACTTTCAATGACAAATACAGATACATACAATACTACACAAATACCCTTTGGCATTGTGTTTTATGTACTTTTTCTCTGTTTGTGCTGGAGCTCAAACTTTTTCCAAGGTGTGCTGTGTCACACACACAGAGCTCAGAGGAAGTTATTTTTTTTCTATCTCAGATTCAATCTAATTCTAATTCTAATTCTCTTCTCGCTGCCTTCTTTTACTCACAATCATACCAGTCAAGATCAGTCACGGAGGTCAACATCTGCTCCAGCGCTGCTCAATCGATTCCTTGAGCCTCTCTACACTGTGTTACTCCACAAATGACTGCTTGATAAAAAACGCAACCGTGTAAAATTGATGAAAAGCATTACTGTGTCAGACTTAAGTCAGACGATTAAGACGCGGCGCGAGTAATGAAGCGGGCCAGTGTGTCGGCGAAGGTGTGTGTGCCTTCGAGTGTGTTTGACCTGTGGTCCGGGGGCCACGTTAGCAGCGTATGGATCCAATTGGGCTGCCAGGAAGCTGACAAAGTGTCAGTGGTCAGTTGTGTCACAGGAAGTGATCGATTGTGGGCCTCCAGGGCTTTGAGAGAGCTCTGTCTTTATCTGCTTCCTGCCACCGACCCACATTGTTATTATGTCTCTCTCAAGAAACGGTAGCTTTAGTTAAAGTGTATCACTGCCTTAAAAATGTGTTTACAGATACTGAAGGTTCTCAAGACAAATACTGCTCAGTACTTCTCATGTTGTTCTTAATCTCCACCCTCTTGGCTCTGTCCTGCAGTAACTACAGAAGCAATGCGTCACCTTAGACCATCCTATCTCTGTATATATTTGTTTGCCTTCTCCCGCCCTGCTGCTCCGGCGTTACCACCCTCTGCCCAGTGATATTCCACTGCCGGTGAGCTAAACAGGGTGACATGGTGTGATAGACTGGGTGTGTGAAGGGTGCTAAAGTTGCGAGCGAGGCCGCAGAGTGAGCAGTGATATGGAGATTTGGTTTTGAAGAACATGCAAATCTCTTTTTAGAAACATCCCCCCCCAGGGGGGCCTTGCACTGGTTTGTTACATGGAGGGAACCAAACCTGTCACTTTACGCCAATGGAACACTACCACCCAAAGCAATAACATTGCTATCCTGGCTTACACCTCTCTGTCCCCCCCGTTCATATTGCCCAGACTCCCAGAAGATTTTCATTGTTGAGGGCTGTGTGGGGTGTAGGGGGTTTCTCCTTCCTCCCCCCACTCCAACCCTCCACCCCCCCACCCTCACACTCATCCATCCTCCCATCCCCCCAGAGACTTACCTGTCTGTTGCGTTCATCCATAATCCGCGTGATCTGAATCTTTTTCCTCCCCATCGTCCCCGTCTCTTTCTTTCTCTCCTCTTTCTAAAGAACTTTATGCTTGCTTCTCTCTCCTCTTTCGTCTTCTTCCTCTTCCTTCTTCTGCTCTTCCTTTATCTCTGTCTCTTTTTTTTTCGTGCTTTCTATTTGTTCCAATCAACTCAAAGATTCCAGCATCTGTACCTGCAACGAAAGAAAAGGGAGGGGGGGAGGGGGGGTGGGGGGGGGAGAGAGGAGAATAAGCATTAAATGAAATGAAATATGGCAAAATACTGAGGAAAAAAAAAAAATTATAAAAGTGGCATCATGGCAGCCACAAGGGAGGGTGAAGAAAGACAAAGAATCTGTCAACAATGTTGTGAGAACCGCTGTGTTTTTCACTGTCGATATCATGCAAATCAGTTTTTGCATTTTTTTTTTCTCTTCCCCAGCACCTACTATGAGAGGAGACAGCGCTGTCAGGATCTCGCCTCGTTCACAGAGAGTTTGACAGTGTTTTGGAAGTGCCGCTAACTTAAACGCTCTAATCACCAACACTGTAACATTACCTCGAGAATGAGAAATACATCGTGCTTCTTTCGCGAGAAACTTCACGGTATTGACACAGGAGCTGCCAGACTTTTCCTGCTCGATCTCGCGGCTCAGGACCAAAATGGCAGATGTGAGTTTGCAGGATAGAATACAGATGTAAAACAGAAACCCAGCCTTGCCACAATCTGGCACAACAAAGCCGTCGAAAAGAAGAAAAAACAAAGAGTGAGCTTTTGAAAACGCTGTTAAAGGACAGAGATAGAAGGGCAGCAGAATTCCGACACGAATTGGATCCAGCTGGAGACGTTTGCGTGTCCATACGGGCGTCTGGAGGAGCATCTGAAAACATGCACTTGTCATGTGCGCACGGCTCAGCGTGTGTGTGTGTGTGTGTGTGCACCTGTATGAGATGACAGCCAGCAGGTGATCAGCCGGACATCATGTGCGACGCCGAAAGCCGCGCTTTTAAAAAAAGTTTGCGTGAGCGAGGGTGTGGCTGTGTGTGCGTGCACGTGCGAGAGCTCTTGTGTGAGCCCGGCTAAGCCAGAGCTCCGGTGCATCTCTCCTGAGTGCTAAAGTAGGCCAACCCAATCTATCTCAGGGAGGAGCAGAAGAACTGTTGTTGTGTTTTCTTTTGACAGTAGAGGTGATAACGTCCCTCGTTATGCAAATGAGCATCCCATTATTTAAGCTCAGTGCAATGCAGGGAAGCTGTCAGTGCCGTCACATAAAAAAATCTTCCATCTACACTGCCTCCTTTTTTTTCTCTACTTTCCCTTTCTTCTCTCTTCTCTCCTTTCTGAACCAGATTTCCGGCACCTGGCAGCACAAGCATCAGACATTGATGTGGAAGACGACACCGCTTCACCAAAAGACATGACAGTCTCTCTCTCTCTCGATCGCTCCCTCTATCTACTCTCTCACCCTTGCTCTCGTCCTCACTCACTCATATTCTCTCTTTTTGCACACCGCCTCACACATACATGCACATTGTACTGCACTTCCTTTCCCCCTCTTTTTCTTTTTTCCCTAACCTGAATCCATGTATTTATTGAGTAACATGCATGAGAAAGCACAAGAAAGCTCTAAGCCTCTGAGGTGAGCGCAGCACATTGCTATGCACTTGACCTCTTTCTTCCAGAGAGTAGGACATTGATAATGAAACCGTGCAATAGGGACATCCAGGCATATCGTGGCTCTTAGTGAGAGGGCCTGTAAGAACAGGATGTGGAGCTTTTAAGATGTTAAGTTGCAATGTAAAAAAGGCTGTCGTACAAAGGTATTGGCTGTGGGGGCACCCGGCAACCGGATGATTTATTAAATATTCAAGTTCAAAAAATTAAGTTAATCAGTTAATACGTATATTATAAGGCATTTTGCCGGAACAACTTCCGTCACGCAAACATGTGAAACAAAGTCAAACAATGCAACGCGAACAATGAAATTCATGACAAGAACTTGCAGAGTTGATGGCTCGGAAAACACCCACTTATGGAAGAAATTAGATACGAACATAAGCGCATCTTTTGGCAGTTAGGACAATAATAATAACAAGATCTAAAATAACTGTGGCAGCTCTGAAGAGGGCTATCCAGAACATTTTAGCCTCGCTCTGTGCAAACACACCCATCCTTAGACAGAAAAACAAAGAGATGCCCTCTGGAAGAAAACAAAGAGGGACGTTGTCAGACAAACTGGGATTACAAGCCAACACTAAGGCGCTTGGCACAAGACAGCCAGACAAGGATATCAATCAAGCTGGCGTGCCTCAATCACGGGCTGACAGCATCATCCCCTCCCATTCTTTGTACTCAACACTAACCAGCTTGGGCATGGCTCCAAAAAACGAGGGGTTACCTCAGTGATCCCTGCCTCCTGGCCTCTCCCTCCTCCTCGTTCCTCCCACAGCCCACTGAGCAGAGCTGAACCTCTCAATGTCAACATCCGCTGGGGCGACACCTTAGGCCTTACGTAACATTAACGCTAAGACTAAGCCCGTGTCCTGAACATTTAATCCCTGCTTTTGGCTCCCAACACCAGCCAACGCTCCCCGAGGTGAGGCTCTGCTGCCGCTTAGCCCCGTGTCAGCGCCTCCCTTACTCAACCACCTCCTCTTCTCATTCCGTCTCACTCTTGCCTCCCTTACCTCCTCCTACACAACAACGCAAGTCCCCCCCCTACCCCGTCCCCTTTCCTCACACCCGCCCCCGTCCCATATGAGTGCCAGGCAGCTCCTGGATAAGAACTGATTGCCCACCTCCTCACTGGGCTCCCTTCCCTCTCCTTCTCCTGTTGTGGGTAAAGCATCAGTTAACTTCAAAGATTACCACTGAATCACTCGGTCCAATTTGGCTTCATGACACGAGACAGTGAAATGGAGGGAAACGCGAGAGAACGAGCAACGCCGAGCGAGCACGGTCAAGTGGCACAAGGCGGTAATCCTCGGCAGGAATTTTTCACAAGGGACTGACACTGACATCTGACCTTGAGAGAGCAGATGAGGTGAGCCAGTAACAAAGAAGCGAGATGAAGAAAGAAAGAACTAACAAGCGTGTATACATTAAGTCGATCAACTAATCCAAAAGTTAGGCGTGGTGAAAGAGGGGAATGGCACGTGTAGAAAGAAAGTTCCACAAAAGAGTTTCTTTATCTTCTTAGCCGAGCCTGACTAATGGTGTGCTTGCATTCACACACGCCTGGTAACTGGAAAGAGGCCTGAGTGGGCGGCTACTGATGTCGGAGAGTAAGCTGGCATCACGCAGACAGAGAGACGACGGTTGCTCCTCTGCTTGTTTCATTTCCGTGGGTCCCAACTCTCCGTGCTTTGACTTGGAGAGGTGACAATACATGAGATGGAGAACAGAAAGAAAGACAGAGAAATGGTGAGAAAATAGGGAAATGGAGTGAAGCATAAAGAGGGATCTTTTGAACAGGCACCAGGCCTCTCCAGGGGGAGGGGAAGAGCTCTACCCATGACCCTCCCATCTGTTAAGCAGACGGACAGAGAGAGAGAGAGAGAGAGAGGGAGAGAGTCAGAGAGAGAGAGAGAGATGGGGATGAAGGTTGTGGGAGGATGGGAGAAATGGAGAGGGAGCAGCGATTCAGCACATAGATCTAATGAGCATTCTCTCTCTCCGTGTCTCAGAAGTGGGAGCTGAGAGGACGATGAGAATATATACACTCAGTGCACCACAAGGCTTGATTCTAGGTCGCCTCTCTCCCAAGTGTTTAGTCACTAAAAACTAATATACAGCACACAGAGCTTTTTCAAATTCTAATAGACAGTCTGTAGGGTGCTTGTTAATGTGGTTTTGTTACTGAGGACAGACACTGAAAACGACTGAATCAAGGGCACGACACTTTGACTCATGCTCTAATTCGTCTCTCTGAGAGACAGCTGCATAGCGCCGCTCGTGAGTCGGGAGAAGGGATGTGACATGAGACGGAATGCACGGGGACTCCAATCCAATAACAAAAAAAAAATTGCACACAATCCTCTCTCAGATTATTTCTGCATTCGGAGAATCGTGCGAGGGGGAACGAGCGACTGACACTCCTGGAAATGCCACTAAATTCTGCTGATGCTGATATTCTCCAATCCTAATTCTACACGATGGAGCAAATTGGGGAAGGTGATTTATCACGACAGGATTGGTGGTGTTTTTCCAAGAAACCCCACCTCGGCAGGCAGCACGGCCTCGGCTCATGGTACATCTGCAACACATTTGGTTATAGCATGTGTCCTGAAATCTCTCTCTCTATATATAAACCTATATGTATATACATATATATCTATACATATGTATATAAATATATATAACACCAGTATCCCCTATCCTCCTAGGAAATGTGGTTGTGAGGATTTGAAATAACATATTACACTGCAGTAAGTAAACCTTTTAGGAGGTGTATGGTACATTAAATAAACGCTCTCTCTTTTAAAATAAACTCTCATTTCCTTGAGGAGGAGGGCGAAAAAAAAAGTGCTTTAAGACAGTTTTACAAACACAATCTGAATGTCAGTACACACTCACAGTGCTCTGTTTTTACTTAGAACACGTCTGTCAGGAGTTTTCTTTTTCCTTGAAAAAAAAAACAAAACACTAAAGTTATTTTTTTTTTTACAAGATGTGGAGGTTTCTTCCTTTTTTTGCTGTATCGATGCGTGTGTGCGTGTGTGTGTGTGTGTGGTGTAGTGAACACAATGTGGCCGGTCTATTGGAG
>CAAKHC010005398.1:34891-77613 GCA_901007825.1 Macroramphosus scolopax | reverse complement strand
GGGGTTTGGGGGGGGGGGGGGGGGGGGTTGAGTGTGAATGTATGTATTTGCACATACCTGCGCGCGATAGTGTTCACGCTGCATATGTTGTCTGTACATTGCTGCATAACTGCAAGTGTTATACATTGACTATATGTATATATTTTTGTTGTGCATGTGTGTCTGTGTGAAGGGAGGAGGAGGAGGAGGGAGCGAGGGGGGGGGCACAGCTCTGGCTTCTGCTGCGCCTACTGTGCATTATCCCAAATAAACAACTCATTACACGTGTACTTAACCAAGGGGAGCTGTTGAGCACTGGAAGCTAATCCCCGTTATCGTTCCCAGCCTTCCTCTTCTGAAGAGGAGCCCAAGAAGGTAGGCTGCTCAGTTCAGGAGGAGAAAGACTGAGGAGGAGGAGGAGGCACGAGGGAAGGAGAGAGAGAGAACGAAGAGCATTTGAGTTAACTTCCCACAAGTGCCTTTTATACTTATAGTATCCCGTCTCACTCCATCTTTCCCTCTCCCTCTCCTGCTCCCCTCTTGCCTTCTCTCGTTCCGTCTCCCTGTGGATTTTGCACTGCTCTTCCTTGTTTTCGACCATCTCTCATAACTGGGTCATCGACAGACTGTGCGGCAGCATTTTGAAGAACACGGGAGGGAAAAAAAAAAAAAAAAAAGGCATGTTCTTTCTATGAGAACAATTCAAGGCTTCTTTAACAAGTAGCCTGCTTATCAAATTAAGCTGTCAAAAGCACATTAATAACAGGCAGCACAATTCCCTTCCCGGAGAAAAGGAGGGGAAAAGCACATTGGAGGAAAAAAAAAGAGGATGATTTCTTTTTCACTGTGTAAAGAGATATCAAGGGCATTAATGATTTCCAAAGATTTCTGCCTCTCTGTATCTCTCTTCTTCTCCTTCTCTGTCCCACTCTTAATGTGATCATGGGGCCTGATGAAGAGGGCCCCTCATCTAAAGGGTGGACACAATCTCAGACTGGGATGCAGCAGGGATGATGCTCATGGTTAAAAAATAATTACAGGCTTTACACTCTCTTTATAAAACAGATCTATCAGACATCTGTGCTGGATGACAGTTAAAGAAATAAAATTATATGACCAAAATTATATTAAGTCAATTCTACTTTCAAGCCGATACAACATCATCATCTGTAAACTGGCGGCGGGTTCAAACGTTCTTTTTTACTCTTGAGTTCTCTGTCGTTGCATAACTCTCATTACCCTGTAAGAAAGGGAGAGCAGAATGTGAGGGCAACAGTGTACAAGCTGAGGTAAAGAGAGGACGGCAACACTCTTACTGCTGTTCACATGGCGTATGCCCGAGATGCAGAAATGAAATTAACAAGACGTCTCGGCATATAGGTGGCACAGAGGAGAGAAAAACACCCTGTGACCTTACACTCAGAGACTAAGAGTGGGAGAAACATAGTTCTCATTTTTGAGGACGTTCATTTGTGGTCTTGAAACTCCTCCTCAAGCTTTGTTTTCGTGCTCCGTGTGTACGAACTTGTTGCTTTGTTTCATCCACATTGCAGCTAATCTGAAAGTGTCAATAAAGGCTCGGTGTTCTGCAAGCCCTTTTGTGTTTTACTCAAGCCCCTGACTTTCTCACACCCTCAATTTAAGTCCCATCCTGTTTTCTTGGCCCCTGAGGGGGCTGGATGGATGTGGCATGGAGGCAAGTGGGACTCGGCTGGAGGGAGGCCGGAGCCACGACAGGTATCCCCCCACACTTCCTCGGCTATTTATAAAAACCATGAGTCCAGCACGGGGGCCAAAAATAAGACGCAGGCCATTTTTATCCCAGATAACAAAGGGCGGCTCCACTCCCTCACTCACACGGTTTAATGTTCACACACAAACACACACCACGTGCAGGATAATGGCCATCACGCAGCGTCCTGCATATTAAAGAGACTAACAACGTGAAAAAAAACTCCTTACTAGACGATGAAACAAGCTCTGTCTTTCTATCAGGAACACGCACAGACACACACACACACAAACACACACACATTCAGCAGACAAAAGTCAATATCAAGGCTGAGCTATTTCTGTAGAGAGCACTATTTAGGAAGTGTGGGCCGGGTGCCAGTATTATCCTCAGTATCGTCTGGGCGTCATCGCACTGCTGCTGTTACACAAACTCACCTCTCTCCCCCACCCCTCACCCTTTCCAACCCCATTGTCAGTGCTCTCTCTCTCTCTCTCTCGCCCTCTCTTTTTCCCTCTGTTTCTCTCACACACACACAAACACACACACACACACACAAGGTTATTTGTTTTTCCACTGGGTCGAACCACAGTGCCATGTGAAAGCATCTATTGGCAGCATGAAGAGAGTGGCTGGTTTGATATCACGAGGCCCCACTCTGCCCAGCAAACCTTGAAGTGAAGCGCGGGGCTGGAGTTTCAAACAAAGTGCCCCCTCATTCATTATACATGCAACTGCACTGAAAATCTCCTTCCGCAACACCATCTCCTCTCCTCTTTCTTCTTCTTCTCTCTATCTTCCTCCCCTCTGTCCTCACATTGTTCCTCTCCATTTTTCCCCTCATTCCTCTCCAGACAGAGCATCCATAAAGTATGAATAAAATTAATGACATCACGAGCTGCACTTTGGAAGAGCCACTGTAGGAAAAAGCCATACATCATGGGGCCGAAGGAGCCGGGCCGAAAGAAAAGAAGAAGAAAAAAAAATAGTGAGAAAGAGAGAGAGAGCGTTAGAGAGAGAGAGAGATAATGGGTGTGTGTCATACTGCTGTATGTTATTGTGTGTTGTTAAATCGTACTGCACTTTAGCTGTAACATTTCAACATGCTCAGAGAAATAAGCCATTTGCAGATTTCTTCATGTCGTTGAAAAACACAAATTTTTTCTTCCTTTGTCCGGTATTTTTTTTTTCTGACTTTTTTTTTTGGTCAGCGAAGTAACGTAAGACTTGAAGACTGTCCTGTGCTGCGAATTCTTTTGCAGGCTGGCCTTTGGTGTGGGAATGGCACAGATGACAGTGGAAAGGAACACTGCTGTGGACTTTGGCAGGACACTGGCTGGTTAGGCTGAGCGCTCTGAGGAAGAGGGAGAGCTCTGAGTGAGTGAGGACTTTTTCTTAACTTAGATGGCGTTAACAGCGTTTTCAACAGCGCTGTCCCCTCGGAGTTGGATGGCGAAACCCTTCTGATCTTACAGACTTCACCTCGATATCTCTGCCTCTGTGGCGTAAAACTACAATATGTAGAGATATGTTACATCTTAATGGAAATTTCCTGCGACACTGTTTCACTCCATCACACAAATAACCTGAGTGGTTGACATTTGCACCTTTTTTTTTCCTCCTCCTGAATCCGTGCGTCAACTCGAGATCTACCCGATAGCGGTGTGATGCTCGCCAGCAGCGTGGACGGAGAGCAGTGGCGGCAGCGGCGCGGGTTGCAGCAGCCGAGCGAGCAGAGGGTTTCAGATGGATGTGAGCCTGTGCGAGGCTGAGGCACAGAGCTACCTCTGTGCGTCTCACCGGACCGTGTTGCAGAATGACTCGGCTATGTTGCCGTCGTGACAAAGATAAATTACAGCCGCTGGAAAACATTTCTACACTTTTTCTCCCTCTCTCTCTTTACACCTCTTTTCTTTTTTTTCTTTTTTTTACCACAGGGTGTAGTCCAAATGTGTGCCACACCAAAGGGAGATGGTGAAGGAAGGGGAGGGGGGGGGTCTCTCTGAAAATATATCAGGAGCTAAAAAGTTGCCCTTCACCGTTCACAGGTCAGGCACTGTGTTTTATCATGGAACATGCCTTCGGTTGCCAGGTTCATGCACATGGACAGCAAACACCTCTCCCTCAAACTAACTCCTGAAACCCACTAGAAAGGATTCCATGTTACTTCAGGATCCACTGCACAACATATTTTCATCACAGATTACAGATATACAGTCGCTCGTTCTTCAGATTAGGCTGCTTGACTTCAGTCCGCTACACACACTGATGCTGTACTGTAAGAAATGTCAGAAGAAGGCAGATGATGTAAGTTCCTGACTGACCCGTGAGTAAGATATGTCACTCATTTAATTCTCTTTAACATTAAGGTATTGATGCTGAGACATTCAGCCCGAGCCGAGCAATCTAATGTTAAGGCTGAGACATAGAACCTCGGTTCTACTCTAAATATTTCTCTTTGTCTTATCATTCAAAGTCCTGTGCTCCCCTGCACTCCTCCAGCTTTCTCGCCTCCCAGACCTCTCTGTCTGTCCAAATATTTCAGAGAGCAGGCCTCAAGCATGGTGAGGTGTTCTGGGTGTCTCTTTTGGTGGGCTGCAGCTGACGATATGATTGTGTGGTCAGCACTGCTGAGCTCGGACCACCCAGCAGGCAGCTGCCGCCATAATGACCAACAGGCTAAGCAGGAAACAGGAAACAGGAAGAAGAAGGCAGGACATCCTGTTCAACTAGATCAGTGTGTTAATCATGACATCACGACAGCATCACTTTGTGAAGAAGCCTAAATATTGTGTTTTCTGCTGTTTACTTGCGTATAGACAGAAAGAAATACATTTCTAACTACAAGTTTCTTTTTTTTTCCTGTGTCTCCGTCTCTCTGTGCATCTGTCTTCTCAGTTTGCCTTTTCAGCCTTCACACTGACACTGTTTTCCAGACTGCTCCATCATCCGAGACATCAAATCCAACCCTTTTTTCAGGGTGACAATAAAGGAGGAAAAGAAACACATTTTCATTTCGATATACAGCAGCAGCAGCAGCAGCAGCAGCAACCTCACAAAACTCAGACGGAAAAAAAAAACAAAACAAAAGCACAAACATTGAGATGTGCAAACAGACAGACACAAACTTGAACACACACACACACACACACACCTCCCAGACACACAGCACATACCGACAGACAAACACACAAAGAAACAGCAAACACAAAGCACAGCACAGCCAGAAGACTACTTTATGGAGAAATATTCTAAAGTGTGTTTTACAATACAATTAAACATCAAAGGCGGATATATTCCTCTGTGATCTTTAACACCCCAGTGAACAAACCCCACACACCCCCATCCACTTACAGCATGCAGAGAAAGTTGCTGAACGTCACTGCTAATTACTAGATAGAGACAGAAGAAGACTTTGCATCATTATGCAAAAACCAGGACATATTCAAATATATGCATTGGATTCCACCATAAACCATTCAAGGACTCTGTTATTTACTTTAGAATATTATTTTTCAAAAATTTTGATAAGTAATTGCAGCTCTTATGGAGGTATACAGAGTGCGGATAAGGCGAAGAAATGTTTTTTTTTTTGGGGGGGAAGTTCCTTCGCGTGCACACCAGGATAATACAAGTGAGATCTGCTTACAAGACGGTGCGATCAAGCCTGATGCGTTTCATGACGGCTATAAAAATGTATTAAAACAAAAGAACTTTTCCTCCCATGCAGCGAAAGAGAAGAAACCTGCCTCGACTGGCAAACAATACAACTTTTTATCTACTTATAATAAGGCAAGAAGTTATTCAAAGCAACTATTTGTGTCCGATAATGTCTTAAAAATGATCTTTCTTGTGTGACATTTAAGTTTCCACTGTAAACCTTTATTGCATTTTAAAGCTTATAAATGGACGCCTGTTGTCGGTTTATAATATGATATTCCTCCTATATATGAGGTAAATAAGGTTCTCCACAATTGACTCTTCTATTACCTTCTCGTTTGAGCCAAAGGGCAAGAAGTCCAATTACAGTACTTCAATATCTCCCTCCCCATCTTGCCAACCTGCATCCTACAAATGAGTGTTTTACTGACGTTTAACTGAGCAAACTCTGCAAAACCCTTCCAAAATATTTGAAACCATTAGAGAAAAATACTTTAAAGCATAGCGAAAAGGGGCTATTAAATTATTTGCTTAAACACGAAGGCTTCAGATGTTTCCATTATTTTTTCACGGATCTGATTTTCCATAAGGAGGGAATCTTGAAATGTGCCTTTTCTCTGCAGTTGCACATGTCTAAGAGGTACTTTAACACCCTTTCCTTTTTCTTAGATAAAAACTTGATAACACGTATTTTCCAGCACTCTGAGGCTTAATTTCCTCTTTTTTCTTCATGCTCATGAGTAAAACTCAGCATTCATACATTCATGAGTAATATATTAGACATTTAAGATTAAAGATACGAGCGACCATCCCTCCTATGGCTGAGCGCTTTTATAAAATACATGACAAACCCTGAACATGGCACACAAAGAGTCCCTTCCCTTCACTTAACTAAAGCTTTACTGAGCCCCTGGTGTACAGCAAAGTGCCCTGACAATCGGCTCAATGCCCTGGCCAATCACAGGGACACGTGACCTTCTAATCCCTCGCTGAGAAGGGTAAGAGTGTGTTGTCACTGTTGGTTTTGTGAATCAGTGTCCAAAATCCCAAATGATTTGTCAAGAGGAAGAAGGTCTCAGAGAATAAGAGAAACAAAAGTAACGCAGGCCAGATAGCGTGGGTGTCAGTGCTGTGCATGTGTGTGTGTGTGCACAACAGAAAGGACAGACCATCCTTTTGTCTTGCATGTGCGTGTGTGTGTGTGTTTGCCCGCGACTGCTTATGTGCATGTGAGTGTGTGAGTGTGTGTGTGTGCGTGTGTATGTTTGCACAGGGTCTCTGAGATTACAGTGCTTAGCTGACAGCGTCCTCTGTGTGTAATCGTGGGTCCAAATGCGATCGCTCACCTTCCTCTGAGCGGATTAACCTAACGCTAAATCCCAAGAGAGCAACAGGCCAGACAGGACAACTTCATTGACGACGGGCAAGAAGAGTAAAAGGATGTGTAAAATATTTGTATAAACTAAGACACGTATAGTTTTTTTTGCATTAAAGAACACATGAAACAGCTTAAAAGAAAAGAAAAGTATTGCAACTATGCAACGTACACTACATCATCTGTAAATTTAAAATATATCTCATCTGCTGGATGTACTTTAGCTGGACGATTTGTCATTTTTTTAAATTGACGTGACTATGAAACACAACCAAGCTTAATAGTTTATGCTTACGCTTTCAACAGACACTGAATCAGGGTGAAATGCTGTGGCAGACAGCAACACTATCAATTAAAGGATTGCAGATTGTTTTTACAGTTTATGATGTATTCAAGTGTAATAGTTACTGAAGATCTCAAATGTACAGTGGCTACAATATCAGTATTATTCATTTCAGATAAACTTCAACTATATCTAATTTTAAAAAAAATGGTATAAATAAAGTCTGTCTAAATAAGGGTAAAATTGCTCTTTAAAAAAAACAATATCACAATAAAAGAGGTTTATAAGGCTTCATGTTTATCCTCACATCAGTGAGGAAGAATAAAATGTAGAGTCCAGTCAGTTCTACAACCTGAACAAAGACTGCTGTGGCAATTTTTTAAAAATGTAGAACCATTCACAGCTCATTCACAATTCATCAGCAGGCCTGATAACCGGATGTTAAATATAAAACAATTCTATGTTTTTAAGCAGCAAGTGTGAGAAAGTTGTCAAAGGTTAATTACAGTGTCAGTATTAATACTCGAACTGCAACAGGTTCAATTGAACACATGAGACTAAACTCAACATATAAATAAATCATTCTGCCCTGTGGTAAAATGCTTTTAAAGAAGCTCACTCACACATTCGGAGAGGAAATAAGGCTATAAAACTGCCTTTCTGAAATACTGATTTACAGTTTTCTTATCACTGTGACTTGCTGTCAGAACGCTGGGACGGACTGTAAACTGGATTGTTTTTAAAAAATATATATGGAGATTTTAACAGCTGATCTTTACCAATATATTTCTGAAATATGTAAAGTTCAGTCTGGTTTAATCCAAAAGTGACATATTGGTTATAGGTGTCAGTGCACCAGGATGTTTCAAAAAGTAGTTGACATCCAAATAAAGTCTCGTGCGCAGTGGTTCTCCTATATTATGTTGCTTTAATTAAAATCACACTTCTGAGCTGAATTTATTTCATGATTTTCCACATCCTTCACTGACTCTCTAATTTTTTTAAAGATTTAAACTGACTTGTAGAAAACATACTGGATGAGTTGATTACTGCCTGCTAAAATGACTAATAGAACTTTTCAAACGGCTTCCCGGAGCGCAGAAAAGTCTGAGCCAGTGTTGGGTCGGAGTGTTGAAGTCTGCTCGGTGGCTGTGGCTCTCTGGGACCGTGCGCCTGCATGTGGACATGATAAATAGGGTCGACACAGCAGCAACACAGCCTAAAACACGAGACAGACCCCGACTCCTGTAATAGACCATAAAGACCCATTTGGTGTCAGCGTGTAATTACATGACATAGTTGTCACCGGCACGCGTCGATGAGGGTCACAACAAATCAATAGTTACTTTACTTTTGTGGAGGCGCGTCAGAATATAGACCCTCAAGTTTCCCCCCCTGGAAGATTTAAAAAAAAAAATACAAACTTGCCTCGTGGATGTTTGCGAGCGCGACACTTACTTTTATTTCGCGTGTAATCTTCCGGCTGATGGGAGAAGTCAGGCGAGCGATCCGCCGGGTGGTTGGTCCGGCCGACTGACAGGATGTGGAAGTCGCTGCTTGATGAGGACCGACTTGGCCAGGACGCGCTTAAAATCCAGGAGCGCAACTTAGCAGAGGACGTCGCAGGGAGGGAAAAAAGTAAGCTACAGTACAGCGATAGGAGTCTCTATAATGACATGGAGAACTACAATCTCTCTCTCTCTCTCTCTCTCGCTCTCTCTCTCTCTCGCTCTCTCTCTAATCGGACAGTGTGTTTCTCAGGAGGCAGTGCAGGACGCGGTGTGCCGGTGTGCGGAGCGGTGCGGCGCCGCTGCTGGAGGTGGAGGTGCTGCTGGTATCCTGCCGGACGTCTGGAGCTCGATGGTGATGTTGAGAGGCTGTTTCTGTCCCTTCCCACAATCCTGACCGAGTCTTTCCATAAACCCTCTCCTCCTCTTAGCGCAGGGAGAAATAATCGATTTTTTCTCTCCTTTTTTCTTTGACTCCTGAAAGGGGGCGGGCTCACATTTCCTAACTCCACTTTAATGAAAGAGGCACGGCTGCTAATGCTTTATCATCGCGCCAGCCCCGATAGAGTGGACGCACAATTAACTGCTCAGAGAGGACCACTAGAGGAAGATGATGGGGAATGTGTTTAATGAACCAACAGAGCCCAGTTAAACACGGGCAGCCGACTTTAGACTCAACTCGAGCTTCCAAAGTTGAGGAGTTTGTCCGGGCAGGTTCGGTTTTCACCTCTTCTAACAGTTAGTTTCACTCAAAACTATCATAATTTAGATATCTGCTTATTTCATTTAAAACTTTTACTTCTTTCAATACATTTTAGAACAAGTTACTCCCAGTGAGGGCTAAAATAATTATCTCACCCCACCACAAAACCTTTTTTTTTTCTCTCTTCACTCATCACCAGTCACAATAGACTCCAATGAAGCCTCATCGGTCTTGTTTATAACAATATTGTCAGTCAGTTCTCACTACAAGTCCTCTGGTGCGGCACACACGCATTCTTTCCATGTCACTACAAACTTTCCACCTCCAGCTTGCCGCCAATCATTCTGTGAGAAGCCGGCTATCTCCGACTGATAAGCCCTGACAGAGAGAGTAAGCATGGGGAATTACCAAGCCTTTATCCACCCCGCCAAATGATTTCAAAACATCCACTCTATTAGTGTGAAGATAACAATTAAAACAGCAAGTTTGGCACTTCAGATAAGAACTAGACAGGCATGGCAACGGCTTTATGTACAAAGATTTATCCCAGATAGGCCTCGTAATACCGCAGCGCTATTATACTAATATTATATGGGTGTTGTATCAGTTTAATGTCAGTCGGCTTGATTGAAGCTTGTTACACTCTAATATACCTCTCTCTCTTCAGTTTTTATCAATCATCCTCATAAAAAGAAAAAAAAAAGGTTTGTTTACTATATTTTTTGAAGTTTTATACTACTATTTTCTCTGATTTCCTTGTTCAACTGTTAATTATCTCCTCGCCTCCTCATAAGAACTATCAAAAACAACATTTCTTACATTTATCTCCATGTAGCTCAACCACAACCTCCCTTCCTGTCTCGGCTTGGCCCTCTTGTCACTACGGACTGTGTAAAGTGTAAGTGGACACCGAGCAGCGTCCTAATCTTTCCTTCCCTTTGAGGTTCACCTGTGAAGCAGTAAGCGATGTTGTATGCAGCCCCTCAGTCAAAGGGGAGGAAACGACGGGATATGAAATCAGTTAATAAATAAATCAAGCTGGCTAATCTGCCTGACGGGTGGACTTACATTTTGTAACTGAAGCCGCCGGTGTCTGATGACTCAGTGTACCACCTTCACATCACCTGACCTTTTAATCTTTAATAGCGTTTCCTCCGGTACCCAGGCCTCCATCATAATCAATAAGGTTCAGTCTCATACTTAAAGTCGTTTCATGAATGCAAAATGACAGATATCATATTGATAGTATAAGAAATACTTGACATTACAGCCTGAACAGACGTCCTTCTTTCTGACTTCTTCGTTTGTTACATGCATATGGACACTTATCGGTGCCTGCGTGATCGCACCTACCACATTCAATGTTCCTTCGTCTGCCGTCTTGCGGTATTGTAGCTTTTTTTTTTTTATGCTGTCTGTCAGCAATTCATCAGAGGGGTCTCTTCAGTGTTCGCGAGGCTTGAGGTTGTCTTCGGTTGGCACCTGGGAGGAGAAGAAACATAGGGTGGTGTAAGGAGGAGAAGGGAGAGCGAACACGCCGGTGACATTGTGTTGTTTTTTTTTCGTCGCCTGTACTTCATATGCATTCAAGTGTGTAGGATCGACAGCAGCTCTGTTTGTGTGCGTTTAATGGCCATAGGAATTAGGAAGCAATAAATGAGGGGAGGTGGATGAATATATTTGAATGGTGAAAAACCCTTAAATGCGGCAAACAGTCGCTCATGCATATTCATAACTGACTGTCTGACTTGTCTACAAGAATACACTTACAGTGAAGACATAGCAGCCTCGTTCTACGCTCGCACATTTTATGCAAAGAAGGGGAGACCCGCTGTATGTTTCGCTCCATGAAGTCTCGGCTACATCTAAATATGGTTGACGGCTGTAAACATCATCGCCAGATTATCTTTGCATTGTGTTATTTTGTTCGGCTGACTATTGTAGATTGTGGCGTCCGTGTCAAAGTGTTTTCCCCGTAATTAAAACTAATCACATTATTAGTTCGCCATCTGAAACTTTTCCTGCCTATCTCAATCCTCAGCTTCTTATTTTGAAGGGCGTGCGGATGTTCAAGCGCAGGTTAGTCTCATCAAAGTCCTGCGGGAGAAAAATGAACAGTTTGCCAAAACAATTATGTAATTTCAAATACGCCACACTGTGTATACACACACTTTAGGCTTTTAGGCAAATGCAATTTTGTGAGGTTTGGCCTCGGCTGCACATAAAAAGAGAAGGGGGAAACTGCGACTGGATATTAAGTCAAACACTTGAGTGTGGTTTGCCCGATAGTGATCTTGCTTGGATTCTTACTTAAGCCTCTCCTGGCAGGCACTGTACAGCATGTGTCACGCACACACACACACACACACACACACACACTCGCTCTGACACACGCTCAGAACAGCTCGCCTTAAAAAATGTGTGTTTTTTGTAACGGAGGCGGAAAGAAAGGAATGCCTCTCTCAAGCAAAAGATAAACACAAACACATTTTCCAGGGCAAACAGGAACAGCCCGGGCTCAGTGCAATCTGTTGTCGATCATGCTCACGTGAAAACACAATCTGCCTGTCACTGTAGATGATGTTGTCAAGCACTCTGCCTCACCGCTCCTGAGAATTAACCAGCTATTACAGAAGCGCTACAAGACACGTAAAGTATTTGTTGCATGTCAGGTATGTCGGAGGATGCTCACAGCTTCGCGCGCTGCGTTCCGTCATTCCGTCTGTGTTCGCTCCCCGATTGACTTTGAGAGACGTTTTGGTGTTTTGACACGAGGTTGATGTTACATGATGTGATGACCGAACTCGTCGCAGGGGGGTACAGAAAACCTCCACGTGTGATTCTTTTGTGGCACATCATACATTTAGTTCAGGCTGCGCTTTTGTCTCAGCTGAAATAATAAGTAATATAAACAAGTGAATTAATAGTCTTTAATTTAAAAGTAAAATATTAGCACTGGATGATGTCATCTGCTCTCGCTCCAATATTTTTAAAGGCATTACTAGTCTAATTAATACATTCAGAGTGACATTGATGTACGTACAAGCTCACACATATGTCTTTTATTACTCATTCATTCATATCATTTACAAATCCCTACACAGAATAAGACATTTAAACCTCTCCATCTTGGTTTTATTCTCAGGGAAAACATGAAACATTTTCCCCGCTGATTTGTGTTTGGCCTTTGTGCAAGTCATCCAAAGCATCATATTACCCCTGATTTGGATTATTAATAAGGTTTATAATGAAACTCAGGGCAATATCGTGAGTAATTATAGTCACAGGAATCGTACCACGGTAACATATAATTAGGAGAGCAAAGGTGGGAAAATCACTTTTAATTAACTGAATCATATGGCTTCATATTACAAAGTACATGAAACAAAGAAATTCATAATTTCAGAAGTATGTATTTGTACACTCAAATGAGCTTTTGGATTTGACTTGGAAGCAATTTTGCATTTGTGATCACACCAATGAAAGAAAGTATGTTCAAACTATGTTGGATTCTTAGACCATAGCCACGAGCATTTATCTGTAAATGTACCATTACAGTGATTTACATGCATGTGAAATACGTTCACTTACTTATACTTCAATGCCACTAATGAAAGTATACATTTCTCAGCATATATTTTCCATATTGTTATAAACAGCTCTTTTTTTTCCAATAATAATTTTTATTTTCACAAACAATCTATTCATCAACATTGCAAAACAATATTATGTCTGCTCATCATTAGATGCTTTTTTTCCATTATGGTATGACTCATTTTTTTTTAATGAAACCGCATAAGCATTAATGTCATAACACAGTATTTCTGTGTGGTTTTGCCATTAACTGTCTGGCCAGCGTTAAATTCACTACACCGTTTCATACAACCCTGTGCCCTTGTATTCCAGTCTCAGAACAGTGCCCAGTACCCAATAAAATCAAAGTAAAAAAAAAGGCCTCTAAAATTGTAATAGCCACATAACAACCCCTTACCGAGCAGTGTCAAACATGAGACAGCACTGGTGATTTGCATGCATCGTGTTTAACCAACAGCATTCTGTCTGTACACCTTTTATGCATTATGGATGAGGCACAAGCTGAACAACAAGCTCTGCCTTTGTTCTGCCTGATACTCCAGTTACATCATAGGAAAAGCCCCATGGTCCTGTGACTGCACAGACACAGTGCCATAGGGCGAGCTGTTCATCAGACCTGTTGCTTCTTCACTTTTTTTGATACAGCCGTATTGTTTATGTGTGTGAACACATACACCGCACACACACATTCGCAGTGTAGCCAGGTGACTAATTCATACCTAAAATTGTCACAGGTGGATGACTTGTGAATCTGAATGACAGCGCTATCAATGAGACACAATCTCATATATAGAACAATACAGAACTATGATTTCATTTTATGAATAATAATATAGGATTATGATTGCAGAACCTTCAAACACATTTGGACGTACAGAAGAAAAGTACCTTGTACGTATAGACGTGCGTTTGGACTGTGCGAATAGCGTAATTAAATGTGCCGCCTGAAGGGGGGCTCTGCATCCCTCTCAACAAACCGGTGTGTCACATTTACTCATTTATATTTTTCATTCCAGTTTTTGGTGGCAGGCAAAGCATTCCGGTTCAGGGGAATTGTCCAGGGATTCAAGGAAAAATAATTTATTTCTGCAGAAATTTAAACGATGTTTTTGCAATGTCAGGAATTACTGGTCGGCACCCTTTGAACAGAGACACACAAAAAAACATTGGCATCTTGCCTCTATGGACATAATTAGAGAAAGGGCAGCGGGAACAATGAAATAACTGTGCCTGTGTTTGAGCAGTTAACAGGGAATTACTTTCCAAGCCTTCATAAGGGGGGAAAATCATTAGCAGAATGTGAATTTCTTTTCTTTTTTTTTTTCCCCTCACATGAAGCAAACTGGTAGAGACAAAGAGAGCGTTGAGCCCCTGACATAAAGACAAAAAAAGTAGTTCCACTACAGAAGATGGTAAACAAGCAGAGGATAATGGCGGCTTGTGTACAAGTTTAATATGCAACACTGGAAAAGATCTGAGAAAGGTCCAGTACTTTCTATTTTATGAGAAATTGTAAACTCAGATTAGCCAAAATCTTTCTTTGGTTTACAGTTGCACGCTGATATAAGAGACTGTCCTCATTGGCTGCTTGTTCACTGGCATAAATAGATTCATATCAAGGTGACAACTTGTTTCTATTTAATCACAAACTGATCCCAACAGCAGCACAGAACGTCTCCGTAGATTCAGATGTACACAAAACATAATCACCATTTAATGACTTTCTCTTTGGATCATTACTGATGTTGATATAGCCGTAGCACCGAAGACTCCAGTCATCACTGTTTCCAGTTCCTATATAACCATTACATAGCAGAAGTCCCTCCTGCAGCTGCTGACCCGAGCCAATTCCTTGACTATTAAAGATCACTCAGCATGGCTATGCAACTTCTTCCACGCTCTCAACAAGCAGCAGATAGCATCTCGCTGTGAAGAAAAGCAACTAAAGGAGAATATAATGTATCCAAATGAAGCCTAGCGACCATCGGCGCGGGCCCGTGTTACACGGTGGGTCTCAGCAGATGAGCGGCAGCGTCTAAAGCTCTTTGTGCCTCCAGGATCACCCCCAACTCATTCTTATTCAGACATGATCAGAGGGGAGGCAGGCAACTGAGATTAGCTGCAGATCAAAAGAGCTGCCTCGCGCCAGCACTCGTGTTTTGTAGATTTAGGCGGCCCCGGCGCACAGGCGCTGTGTAGCGGTGCCGGAGCGTCTTACTGTTTTCTGGCCTCGACAGTGCTCAGGGGGGAAGATGGGAAGAGAGTTTTCATACAGGAGGTCGGACTGCTGCTGGAAATTTTCAAAAATGAAATAATAAAGAAGCTAGAAGAGAATGAAAGGAAAAATAAGAGTTTAAAAAATGACTCTGCCGCTACCGTAAGCCAGCAGGGTGAAACAAAGACACTTGTACTTTCCGTGCTGCAGCAGTTCAAACTGCTTCCATATGGGAAACATTGTCTCAGTTCAGTGATAATTTGTTTAAAAAATGAAATGCACGTTCTACAGCAGCAGAGCTTCTGTAGCAACGACATTAACCACGGCCATGCTTTCTGTCAGCGACCTTGACAAAACAAACAAACAGCAATTTACTTCTACGCTGAATCTTAATCTCCCTATTTATTCACATGTAAACAGGAGTCGAAAACCTCAAAAAAGCATTTCTGCAATAAATAACATTCCTGCAGACCTAAACAAGCTGCAACAAGCAAGGACCGCACGTCTCGCTGTGTTCGAGGACGTATTTCAACATGTGCCGCTTTTAATTATGGTGTCATAACATTGAATAATAGAAATTTGAATTTGAGACCCGTGAAGGCAAACAAACAACCCTCACAGTCACATTCGTACTACACACAGAATAGCAACAACGCAGTGTTTAATGGTGAAACGGCAGAATGAGGTGAGTTTCAAAGGCGGAGGCAAATTCACGAGAACGCTCGCCACCCTACAGGGAAAGAAAACAACACATTTCCTCAACTCCACTGACCATCAAAGCGGTGGAATTCAGGGGCAGAAAAAAAAACGAATAAGAAAAGGCTGAACAGTGACTGTAAACTGGGTCAAAGTTTCTCAGGGTCGGCCTCTTAATAGCACGAGGGCAGCAACCATCCCCGGGTATGAAATGAAGGGCACCATTTTGTGCCTGTGTGAGACTCAGCCAGCTTTTAACTTACTCTAAGGTTACCCCGTCAATAGAAGAAACACTCGGCTTTTTTTATAGCAAGATACTGCACATAAGGCGACTCGGGGTGGTGGATTGGTCAAACAAAGACTGGACTTCCCTTTGGTAGACGTGTGATCAATTCCCTTCTCATTTGCAACATCCAGTCGATTTAAACAGCTTACGCTTCATATTTTATGATGTGTCAAAGGTATGCTCAACTGCTGCAAAACTAAATGTTAGGGAACGGTCGAGGTTAAAATAAACACTCATGCCAAGGCCACACATGCGGCACTCACATGGTGGCCGGAGCGATTGACATTGTCCCATATTGTCTGATATCGTCTCGTGCTGACGTTGGAGTTAACCGTGTACGTCAGTATCAAACACAGAGGGCATAGATTCCCCTGCTTGATTACCTGGAACTAGCCTCTGCATATTGTGTATTATTCATGTCTAATGTAATTGCGGTAGTAATTCTTTTACAATAATATCAGATTGGAAAATAGTACAGGAAACTTATTTGAAACCAAAACTAAGACGATATTAAATTCAGTGATAATATTGTTTCTCCTATTATTTCATTCAAAAAAACTACAGTTACACATTCACCGAAGTCATTCACCACTAATTAAAATCAAAACAAAACTTTTGTTTTACAGTGAGATTCCATTAGGTTGTTCTGGGACAAGTGCCCTGATGTGGAAAACCCTTTATGTCTCCGACAAAACCGTTTTTGGAAAACGGAAAATAAAAACTTCCTCTGCTGCTTTCATATGTCAAAGGATTTTGTTTGTCTGAAAAGTTTGCCCTTTACTTAAAACACCAAACTCTGTGACACGTTGTCATTGAAGTGTGTGTTTGCCACTTGGCTAGCTACCTTGAGGAAATGAGTCGTTTTCAAATCAAACAGCACGTTGAAGCTGTGCTCTCTTCTCTCACCAGTGATTCCAGACTCTGCAATGAGGTGTTCTAAGCAATTACCCTTAAAAGCACCAGTAACCGAAAGTGACTGCGAAGAATTAGAAACAAAGAAACAACACGATATTAAGTTCCGTGCAAACACGGTCCCGGGTTCCTCAATCAGCTGCTCGACAGAGATGATTGACAACAACCCTCTGGTGTCTCTCTACGCTGTCAAGAGAAGGAAAATCACAAAGTAAACACCAATTAAATCTATGTTTTGGCCGGTTTTTTTTTCCTTTTTACGCTCAGGCATCAAATTGATGGTTTAATCTGTTTAACACATCCTGACCCAACGTGCAGTTTTAAATGTGAGAGAGAAAAGGGGGGATAGGTAGTGCTGTGAAAACTCACCCGTGCCGTTTCTCTGCTTCGCCAGGAAGTTACGCCCTGCAGCACCTGCTGGGGCCCACAGCAATCAAAATTTCTTTTAAAAAAAAGGAAAAGAAAATACAAGAGATACTTGAAAGAGAACTATAAAATGACAAGAAACTATATTAAATAAATGCCCTGCATATGATAAAGCCAGACCAGCTGGCTTTGAATAGAAACCCCGATTTGGGTTGTGTGTTGCCCCCCGATGTCTATCTGTATCTGAACAAGGTATAGTTCTTTCCATCCGACACCCCCGACCCCACCCCGGTCCCGGCTGAATCCACCTGCCCCTGTCAATCCTGGGTAAATTTAGCCCCAAGTGGGATCAGTGACAACCCCAACCTCCACATACACAAGCACACACACCCCAGTCTTTGTCAGCAGTGACATACACTGTACACCCTGGATTATTGCCCCACCAGGAATGCAGTCATCTTCAGAGTGGCAATCCCCCCCCTCCCCTCCCATTCCCCCTTCTCTTCGCACGTCCCAAATTTATAGATGACATTCTTCTCATTTAGTCATGTGACCTTCAGAAACAGAGCTGTTACAGGTACTTTGAAGAAACTTTCCTTCACCTCTTTGTACACACTTCACAGAGGATATCATATTAAATGCGGCAGAACTTTCAGATTTATCCTGCGGACAATCCCAGATTAAAAGCTCATTAAGACGTCGTTACTGTTCTGTATGCTGATGACCTGGGATATTACAGCTGCAGAACATATAAATACATTTCTTGCTGTAAGAAAATACTGTTACCCCTTTCATAACCGGCATCAGTTAAATCTATGTGAATCATGCATAAATTATCCGAGGGAAGAGATTAGCTGGCATTGATAGCATCTTGTTTAGTGTCAAAATACCAGGTGCAATGGTATACACCTATAATTTGGTAATTACAAGCTCATTTAACTAAGTATATCTATTACTAAAAATCCACCCACAGTCCTATTTTTTTTTTTTTTTTCAAAGAGCTACAGTTGTGTGGAAAACCTTTTTTTTTTTTTTCATTAATACCTGATAAAAATCACACATCTCCATCCAAGACGGAGGTTATGAGTTTCACTAAGCTGCTGGCATCCTGACTGTAAGTCATTTCTCCTTCTAAATGATACATTCAGAAGAATGTAAGTATCAACAAGCTTAACAAGCGTAATATTCCCTGTGACTGTTTCACATTAGCACAGTTCTGTGGGGGTGGCACAGGGGTAATTGTATTTCCATCAAGTATTTTCCAGTCTGGCTCTTATACCTGCTGCCAAAACCCCGATGTAGATCATGACACTGAACGATACACACAAATTAGTCTCTTGTATATCCATCTTCAATCAGCCAATTTGCTAAAGTGGAGATTGATGACACAAAGGAAAGTGAGTTCAATGTAGATTGTTTTTCTCTCAGAAAACATCCAAAAAAGAGGAAATCCACCGTGAGAGGAGATAAAACAGTGGCGTTCCCTTGATGATAGGTGTTCACGCCCGTCTGACGGTGAAATATATTTTGTATTGATCCGGTTGGATTGTTTACATGTTTCTGGGCACGGGAAATCAAGTAATCAGTGTATTTTTGGTCATTTCTGTCACCATGACTACCTGTACTCGTATGCATTTAGGGATCGGTATCTGGCCGCTCGAATATTCGCACTGACCTCATGGACTGGAATTCAGTAATCTTTTAGGGTGGGGCCCGGGGTGCGGTAGGATGATGGATAGCGGTGGGAGTTAATTTAATTATGACAGTCCTAGATGAGGGAGTGATTCAGTGTCAGGATTAAAGTAACTTTTACATGGTGGCTGACTGTACCCACAAAGGCAGCTTATTGCTTTTGATACCACAGAGCCGGAACAACACACACATTCACATTGTTCTGCGTTCGTGCATCGGCTTGTGTTTTTTGGCCTGAGTACACTGCCTCGCCGGTAGGGGCCTGGTGAGTGGGTATTTTAGCCCTGTCTCCCATTTAATAGAGCTGCGGAGGAGCAAAGTGGAAGGACTGAAGCTCGGCTGTCTTTTACTGAGCGGACCAGGTGAAACAAGCGAGCAGCGTTTGATCAAAAGTCAGTTAACTCTAACCTGGTCGCCACAATTAAGAATGAGTCTAAATGTTTAAAAGGTACAAACATTTCTGGAATCTATCCAATATTGAGCAAAAACACTTTTAACAGTAACCTGCAGAAGGGCGACCATGGGGCGTTCTGTCCTCTTCAGTGTCTTTGGCCTCGTGAGCTGGTGAGTGAAAGCCGTCCGAAAACGTAAGAATAGTGTTACTAAAACATAGAAAAAAATGTAAGCGATTCTCTGTCTGCAACAGAGTGGACGTGATAATATAATCTAACGTTATTGTGTTCGTTTGGCATCAGTACACACAAAAGCATGACAGGATAAAAACAAAGGCAATCACTCAATAAGCCAGTACAGCAAAGAACTAAGCTGGGAGAAGCAAATTGTAGACAAAAGGTCATTTATAATAATAATCTGAGCCTGTTAGTGGCACAAACAAGCACTTTTACTGCATGTGCTTTGATGCAGATGAATGCCCTGTTTCACCGTTTAACAGTTGGCAGTTGGCGCTCTCTTTGGATATTGGACTGATTCCTATAATTTCGTCCCTACTTATAATTTAGACATAAAAAGTTAGGAAAATTGGGCACAGGATTAAAAAACAAAACATAATTGTCCTTAAACAAGTCTAATCATTTCCAGAGGTCAATTCATGCTTTATTCATTATTTGTTCATGATAATTACTATGTTATAAATGACTTACTAATGTTATATGTATAGTGCTACCAAAGAGTTTATTCTGGGTCCTAAACCCTGCTTTTACATGTAGGTATATGTTTGCACGCATGTACATGGTAAGTATTCACTAATGAGTGTGCATAAGTGTGTTTGCGTGCATATTAGTGTCACCGAGGGTGCGGCTGCGTGTCCATGCAGTGTCTCATAACACTGTGGGCTATCCCGGTGGAGGAACACAAGGTGATTTGTCAGCTGAGGTGACAGGCGCTCAACAGGAAACACGGCTTCTCCTCCCAAAAACTCTTTTCACACCGTTTTATTTTCTCCGTCCTACTGTTATCATTAAATCATCAACAGAATATTAAATTAATTACTGTAATGAACCCACTGACAGGTTTATTTATCTCCGGGTGGATTTATTATCCGGATGAGTGCTTTTGTAACAACTCTACAGTAGTCTGGTGCAGCCCTACAGTCTTGCTCCGAGCTGATATTGACAGGATCTCTTGGAGGAATGCTTTGTTTCCTAAGTTACCGTAGTAGAAGCATTGTTTTTAGGGACTATCCGAGTGTAACCCAGCAGGATCTTTTCTTTTTTTTTTGCCGAGGGTGCACTCCATAGCGTGAGCTGACTTCAGCATGTCTGCCCAGCCCCTCCGCTCTACACAAGGTCGCTCTGTGTGTGTTCAACATTGGAGAATGAAGGGAGGCCGTGGCGCACAATCACCACTAAGCACATACCTTTCTGCCCCACAGGCCCACCAGTCCAGACACAAACTCGGGAGCTGTATGTTTATCAAGCGACTCAGGGTAAGACTGCTGATTTAGGACCACTGCTCAGGTACCTTTAACCATCGTTTTCATCGCGAATCACTCTCAATGAAAAGGATTTGAAGTGCTGACTTAAAATCAACACTCCAAATCTGATATGCACGATAAATACCGACCCGGGGGTCAACCCAACGTGCACCACAGTAGATTAACAAGGGTTGACCGAACAGGTCCTCTGGAGCTGTCTCCTGATGAGCTCTGTTGGTTTTATAAGAGGCCCCCTGTGACAGAATCTGATAAAACACAGCGGGAAGAGGGTAAGAAAGAGTGCCGGAGAAAGCCAAAGAGAGAAATTGAGGGAGACACAGGACACAGAGAGATCGAGAGAGCGCGAGAGTGAGCGAGCGAGTACACACCTCAATCCAAAAACAATATTTTGACTGAAACCCTACCCTTTCCATCTGGCTCTTTTGAAGGGTGGATTATGACTGGTGCCATGGCTAACTCTTTATCCCACACTGTTCCTTCCCTGAGTGCAGACTGACATTTTTCTTAAAGGACAGTGCAGGAATTGTGTAACTACTATCAGGCACACAAACTGTGGAGGATTTTGAATTGAAGGTACAACTTTTATTTTGAAGATTCATTCTAAACCTAATGTTATTTTGCCCACATTGCACCTAGACACATAAGATGTTGGCATGTAAGTACGGCTATTTAGCTGGATCAAAATATGAAGAAGAGGGAATATGGGCTTGCCCAAAGCACACCAGGGCCATTGTTGCCAACCATTATCAATGGTAAGTACCTAAATTGTGCTTGAAAAGTTGCTAAATGTCTCCAAATGACATCATGTGCTAATTAGCATATTTAGAATGTGAACATGTTTTTTGGGTTCTGTCAAAAGGTGTCAGCCAATTACACCTTCTCTCCTACTATAAGTCACTGATATTACATTTAATAAAGCATTTTTTACTGTAAGACAAAGAGATGAGTATGATATAGTAACTGATATGAAGCCTATTAACACTACATAGTAACCACCAGTCACATCCAAGCCACTTCCTGCCGTGCACGGCTAACATTTTGATTCTATAAGTGCAACGTCATGTGACAGAAATACATATTACGCACACATTATTTAAAGACGAATGCTGTGCTGGGATTTTTGGCTATATTTAGATGTGGAGTGATCACTCAGACAGAATCTTACAAGGCACAGAATATCTTATTTTTTTTTCCCTCACACAGTGCACAGCCTCTGTATGGGTACTAAACCACAGAGCACATGCGCAGCTCATGTCTGAATGTCACTAAACAGATCAGACACAGAGAGAGACGTCGGCCTCGTGGAGAGTTGGTCAAATTCAAAAAAGAAATTACTAGATTTGTTGCTATGTGCTTTTTTCAAAAAAAGGTCACTAAGGGGGTCTGAAAAGTCGCTAAATATAGCACAAAGTCACCAAGTTGGTAACGGAACAGGGCCGGACCGACAGTCTGCTGCTTCCTCAGCAAGCCGAGATGGGAACCGGCAATTTGGTTCAACATTAAAGATTTATGAGTAAAGAGTATTTTTTTCACAGTTGGTAAAAACCAAAAGAAACCGGAGAACATAACAAGGGGAAGGTCAGATGCCAAACAGGTCCATCATTCTGCAGTCGTGACATCCCTCCTCCTGCAGGTATTGTCAGTTCTCCTCATGCTCTGAGCAATATGCAAAGGAAAAGCAACTCAATTAAGGAATGATCACGGTTATTACAAAAATCTAATTTTTAATGAAATCAAGAAACCTTCTGATCCATCAGAGACACGTGTGTGTTCCTTGTGTGTTCATTCTCTCCTGCACCAGAGAAAAACACAAAGCATTTCCAGGTGGCCATGGTAACAAAGCGAAGCACTGTACCATTGCACTCATTGCTCTGTGTTCACGTTAACATCCACATAAATCTCCCTGATTCTCTCCCTCTGTTCCTCGTGGCTGTTTTCTTGTAACTACATCCAGCACACAGTAAATTTGCTGTACAGAACTACGGGAAAAGTATATGAAGAGTATATAATTGTGCTTTCTGAACTCTCCAAAGTAGTAGAAGTCCCCCTATCCCCCCAACCTCCTTTCCTCCCCTCCTTTTCTTCTCATATTGTGATTCAAACTATGGCCCGAGGCGACATCTTTAAAGTGACGGGCGGCCCAATTGAATCTTCAGCCACACATATCTGCAATTTATGGGAAACGTCAAAAGATATTAACAAAAGAGTAATAAAGATTTTTTGTGTAGAAACGTCTCATAAGCTCTAACATGCAGATTGGACCAAACTCACAATATCAGGAATACGCACTTGATTAATATTCACGCTTCTAATCAATGATGTTGGATACAGTGCAGCCACATCATTCAATTAAATCTCAGTGATTCATTTCTCATTCTCCTCTCTTGCTCCTGTAGTAGCTCTGGTAGTAGCCTCACCCCCAGTAAACCCTCCACGGCGGACGTTTTGACTTGAAAGCCAAAAGGAACTGAGATGATAAAGACCTTGCGATGCCATTTGAACCCGACTTAAACACACACTTTATTCAGTAATTCCATATTAACTCATTATATTATCTGGAATTCCTTTGAAAACATGCCAAGCAAGAAATTGCTTATTAGTGTATTTCTCAAAGCAAGGCTATATTTAGCATCGAATGTATAAGGCGGTGATCCTGAGCTCGTTGAATCAGAGCATTGCATACGTCAATGCATTTACTGTTGCTGCAGAGAGCGTCTACACATATTGAATCATTCGTTTTAAAGCAAACATCCATTTGTTGGTTATTGAACCCTAAGCAACACAATGCAGAAATATATTAACAGTATATTTACTGGATCTCATGCTCTTAAATTAAGCTCTATATTGTTTATCATTTTCAACAGGGTGGCTATTCTAGTGCAATGAAAGATTATTTTAACTAACAATGCGTCATGATCCTTGTTTCTAATTTATCTTATTCTGGTCACTTCAGTGTGTTTATGTGTTTTGTGGTCGAAGCCTGTTTTGCTTATTTCCTGTTTTATTTCCTATAAACATGCCTTGTGTCATTGTCCTGTTTTTTTTTACTTCCTGTCTTTGTTTGGTTTCCCGCTCTTTCTGTCAGTGATGTCACCTGTGTCTCCTCTGTTGTTCTTCCTGCCTTGTTCACTTTGTCTCATCAGCCAATCAGCTCCCTGCCTGCCCTCGTGTTCTCTCACCTGTCTTGTTCAGTTTGTATTTAATGTCTCAGTTCCCCCTTTGTCTTTGTCAGATCCGATCCTTCTGTATGTACTGTGTTTTTCTTTGCGATACCTTATACCGTCTTCCGTATGTGGTGCCCTCGTCTTAACGTCTTCCTCCTCTTCAGTACCTGTCTGCCTCGATCTGGATTATCTGCATTTGGCTCCACCTGCCTCCACACGGCTCCTCACACGCTGTAAAACCGTGACACGCTGATGACATGATATACGTCTTGGGACACTAACATCCCATGTGCTGTCAAAAATAACCTATTTTATAAGATCCTTTGTCAATGCAGTCAGGGACTTATTTTTTTCTGGTTTAACCTTTTCTGCAATACCCGCAGTTCTTGTGTATTTGAACAGTTTAAGGCAATTGAATGCTATTTTGGGAAATTACATTCAAACAGTTGTAATGTTTTTTTTTAAATTACACTATAATATGCATGTCCAAGTGGGCAACATTGGTATTGGAATGTCAATAAACTCTTGTTACGTTGTACACGCCTTATAGTATTGAAATGTACATTTCAAAGAGCTATATTCAGTGCTTGTAATGATCACATCTATACTTTGTTCCACCCTTTGGGATTATAATAACAAAAGAGTTTAACACTCGCTTCTACGAATGACATGAGAGTATATAGCAAAACAGCCACAGCCTTCAGCTCGCAAAACCAAAATTAAGGGAGTACAGTTGTTTCGTGCCCCTGGGAAACGAAGTCTCTGGGCCGGAGGTTTAGGGTGTTGCCTTGCTCTTCTGTCAACTGCATTTAACATGACAGATCACAACTCTGACTCAGACCACATAGATAGAAAACTTCTATGTCAGAGGGAAAAAGTGATATGTGTCTCATTGTGGCATGAACAGCACTGCCACGCATGCAATGGAGGGGACGCGATGAAATATACTGGAAGATATTATGAACGTCTTTAAATTGGATGTACAGTACAAGCCACAAGTATTTAAACAGAAGATTTGGAGAAATACAACACCATTATCTGCACACCAAAACCATGATGGATGAAACAAACTATTAGTTGTGCAATATTAATGAATTACTCCCCTTCCCTGCAGTATATGCTGCAAGAAATTTAATGTAATCATGACTATACGTTAGTTACGCAACATATCTTTAGGACTTTATATCTTCCAAAGGGGAAAAAATAAAAGCTCTACAACTAAATACAATGTAATAGAGGAGACATGTCCTCCCTCCGCAGTGCCAGCCTCATCTAATTTATATTTAATTTTCATGATTCATATTTCAGAGCACAGTGTGACATTTCTTAAATGAGTGTCTTCATTAGAAGGTGTCTTGTTTCTTCCATTAGATGCTGTCATTGTGGAAGTACTGTAATCTGTCTGATGTAAATCCTCTCTGCTATCGCCGTGGCTATAACTAAGGAACTCCGCAGGGTTTGTACATATGCCCACGAGCTATATCGCACACACACGCACATGCACACTGCAGAAAATAGCACACATACATGTTTATACAATACATGCAG
This sequence comes from Macroramphosus scolopax, assembly GCA_901007825.1. NCBI lineage: Eukaryota > Metazoa > Chordata > Actinopteri > Syngnathiformes > Centriscidae > Macroramphosus > Macroramphosus scolopax. Next base: position 52,006 of record CAAKHC010005398.1, on the reverse strand, counting down.
ATTCACACAGAGCACACCAAGCCATACACACATATGCATACATACACTGACCCTGAAAACCCGCAAAGATTCATGGAGAGAGAGGGAGCGGCACTTGTCATCCACCTGTCAGGAGCAGTAATCATTTCAAAGTGTTTCTCTCTGTGGCCTCTGCCACACCCCCTCCATGTTGAACAGAGGAGAATAATCATTTAAACGTCCCCCAATCAGCCCTTTTGCCATTTTCAATTACACCTTTCCAACCTTATATTTGTATAATCTTCTAATCGAGCCGAGGCGTGGTGCTGTCAAATCTGCCAGGGAGAGCAGCAAAGCACAAGCAAAGACTGACAGGTGGATCCGCCAAGATGGATAGGCATGTCTCTGGATCTTCCCCATGCCCTGCCACTATGGTCTCATCAACTTGGAGTTTCACATCATTATGGGAAGCACGAGTGGTTGTTTTTCTGTCTGTTAACACCCATGTATTTCACTCAATTAAAGTCAAGTTAAAATGTAGTTTCTGGAAGAAAAACTGTAGCAAGACACAGATGAGGAAATGCTTTACCATAGTTATTCTGACCAAAGTACCACTGAGACAATACTTGTGCCCGCAGAGTCTCTGATTTTACTCAGTATTGATTTGGATCTGCTCTCATTTCACAAGTCCAGAACCAACTGTCTTTGTGTAAAGCCACTATGGGGTAAAAGCATTTTGAAAGGGCAGCACTTGGTTGAGCTTGGTTTCTGCTAGTGCTGTTAGTGCTGTTCTGAGTAAATGGATGTAGAGTGCCAGTATAACCCTGAGTTGTCACCCATTACATTGTTTTAGGTTAAAGTGCCCAACTGCCCACCACTCTTATAAGTGAAAAAAGCACCTAAAAGGACAGTGAATGTGTGCTCCCCTGCTTTCTTTCATTTTATTTTTATTTCTGGAACTAGAATTAACCGACAAATATACTGCATGACGAGATACTTTACAGGCATGCTCTCTCTCTCTCTCTGTTAGTCTCTTGTGGAAGTGTCTGCAGTACACTGAATGTAATTATGTTATTAAAGCCAATAACTAGGACGCACAAGTTTTCAGTTGTTTTACTGCAAAAGTTCAACTTTTCTGAAGCATCGTGGTAAGAAGTGTTACGTGAGTGCCTGGCAATGACGAAGAAAATAACATTTTAAACGCTTCTCCGAGGACAGAAATAAGAGATCAAGCAGCAATCACCGCCGCGGTAATTTTCCAAGATTGGACAAACACACGCAAACACAGTCACATTTCCATCACTCCAGAGGGCATTTTACTGACTACCTTTGGCTGCTACTATCTTTGTAAGGACCATTCATAGTCATAATACATTCCATAACCGCTTACCCGAAACATGAACCATCACAACTATATTACTAACCTTTACCAAATTATTACACCAACACTAAATCCAAGTTCTAACACTCAAAAAGACAACAAAACTTGTGGGGTCAAGCATATTGAGCACACAAAGTACATAGGACCCCGCAAATATGGTTAAACTAGGCCACAAACACACACACACACACACATACACACTGATTAGTTAATGCAGCTCGTTATGAACAAATGTGATGCTTCAATTCTGCTGGCAATTCAAACAGCTTTGGCTTGTGGCTTAAGACTCATTAGAATAGATCTAAGAGATCTGTTGAAATGGAACATGTGTTCTTGGTTCTGACTCAAATACCTGATCCAATCCTTCAGCTCCCAAAGTGAGTCGGAGCCAAGGCCTACACATCAAGACACACTAATCCGGTCTCGGAGTGTGAATGGGAGAACAAGCTCCTGGATTAAGATCAACAAATGGCTGCATGTATCCTGGTCATGTCCTTTGAAATTAATGAACCATGATATGTGCTGTGGAAACCAGAGGCGTCGAGTGACACCGTTTAGAAAATGACACGGGGTCACATGATGTGTTATGCAGGTAATATAATATATATAATAGCATAGCATGTTACATATTTGGAGCAATCCACCAACAAGAGTAAACAACTCCATTTCTATAACTTAGTGACATTGCATTCTTTATCATTCATCTGTTTTTATTCATCAACAAGCTGATTCACCCTCAAAACTAAACATCTAAGCGCCAGTCTTGTAAACATTTGTCTTTCATTCATCGAGGTCTGTGTATCCGTCTGTACGTGGAGGACATCCACTGATATTTTTACATCTTTCATTTTTCTCCCTCTGAACCTCCGCTTGCTTGTGACTTTGATTAGATTCCAGCGAACAGGTTTGGCTGCGGCTTCACAACACAGATGTGACAATTTAATAAGGCAAATATGTGGTCTCCCCATCAGAAAACAGCCCTCCTTTTGTAACCATCTGTTTGGAGAGGTTTAAACCAATGCTCCGTGTTAAATTCAGTGTCATCGCTCAAGGAGTTTGATATTCATGAGTGACGTTTGTAAGTTTGCTACGGTGTGTGTATAGGTAGCAGAGTATATCTATATGAATATATGCATATACAAAGACAAAGGCAAACACTATCAAGAACCTCTTTGTGCGAAACGAATCACTTCAACTTGTCAAAATAATTTTTTTTCACATCATTCCTTTCCCTCGAATCCTGTACATGAAGTACTAAGTTGATAGAGTTTCCCCGACATTAGCTTCCCGTGTTGCACAGCTGTCTGCTTGAGTGTAAGTGCAGCTATTTGGATTTTCCCAACTGGACTTCTGACAGACACGAACACAAACAGAAATGCAACACCTCTGCATTAGATTCCTCACCATGGCTGAAGGAAGGAGTGAGAAAGTGAGAGAGAGAGAGTATGTGTGTGTGGTACACGTACAGACATATTGTAGCACTATATTCTGTATTTAAAGTATAATATAACACGTGTACCATCTATTCAAAAACGTACACAGAATCAGGGCGATGATGTTCTGCTTGTGACTCGCCATGAATAAAGAGTCATCTGTCAACACTATTTTCAGACTCACTCTCTTCTCTAAACTAAACTGGGCTTTCGTCTAAGAAATCAGGGGAGAAAGTTGACACAAATCACGCCGAATAATCTTTATGTTTAAAGACAGCTGTACAAAATCCTTAATTGAAAGTTGGAATCAAATGTAGCATGACTGATCTCCTTTACAAGTTTCAGAGAGCACACAGAAATGTGAAGTAATCCACCGGAGCTGTTTTATGTGTTAAGGCGTAGCGCGTCACTTTTATGCTTTTTCCAATAATGTAAAATGACACTAAAACAGCAAAACCAATGTTGAACATTGACATGTGGAGGCTGAATATTGTTCTTTACATGAATTTCACATTGCAAGGATAGTGACTCATCGAGCAATTCGGTCCCATGCTGTTTAGCACAAAACCTGTCAAGTGCTGAGTGTTTTTTTTAATCCATATTTTCTTCATCTTTACTAGCAATTCAGCTCATACACTGAAAAGAAAATATTTTTTCAGAAATGTGTCTGCTTCTCTCTCTCCTCTTTTTATAATACTTCATTAAGTGGTCATTTTAGAAAAACTTTGCAATCATTTTTTTTCCGTCTTGGAGTGCAAATAACTCGAGAAGGTTGCAAGCAATGTGCATCTGGGAGCCCTCAAGACGGAAAGGTATTTCATATTTAATTTCAATATAAACATGTTTAATAGTCACTAGCACTCTGGTGACTACAATGGACCGCTGTTAGCATAGCTGCTATCACTCATTGTGAGTGATTCTACTCATCGAATCAGAGTAAGCTAGCAACTTCCGAGTTAGCTATAGAATCTAGTTTTACAGGAGCTAAGGTTGCACTAGGTGTGTGTCAGTATATTAGCTACAGCATACATGGAAGATGTTTTTCCCTACGAACATGCTAACGTGCTGTCTTGACTCGGTTCAGCTAAATTAGCGCATTAGCCTAGCACAGCTGGGATTTGCATTTCCATTACAAAAAGGCTACCCGTTTGACAGTGATCCAAACTAATGAAGCGCTTGTATAAAGTTGATTAAACAGCGATGTGATCCGTAGCTGTGCTCAGTGACCAAAAGAAGCCTCTGTAAACTTTATATAACATTCTTTTTTTTACAAATTCTTCTCTGTGCTCGGTCCGGCTGTGTTCCTGCAGCTGTGTCGAACGTACCGGCTCGACATGGCTAGGCGCTGGAAAATGCAATCAGAACTGCAAACCAAACTTCGTCATTTTCTTTTGTTGGAGTTTGGAATGCAAATTAGGAACTTAAAAGTCAAACTGGACAGTGAATTAATAATGCTGTATTTAATATACAGCAAAAAGTGCTGAAGAGAATAAATCCGAAGCATCTATAAAAAACATGCTGCAGAAACAAGCTCGCAAACAAACATAGACAAGTCGGAAATCATCGGACAGTTATTGTCTCACCAAAACTTCATTTTTGAGCTGAAACGCAAAAGCTTGGACTTCCATGCAGTTGATAAGCCTTTGTGTGGAGTTATTTATTTTTCAGGGAGAATTGTGCAACCGGACTGAGAGACTTTATTGATTCAAATTAATTAATCCACTTACAGAGGAAGTGGATTCTTTTGGCTCTGGAACGACTTAAATAGTCCACACAAATTAAAACAGCAAATTTCTAGCCTTTAATGATATTCCCAATTAATTGAATTGCAGGGATGTTTAAAAAAAATGTGGCATTAGCATGCAAAAGCCATGTGTTTTAGCAATGGATAACCTAAATAAATTTGATAGTAATTAATTTTTGATACGGTTAAAGCCTATTTAGTGTGATTGTAATTATCATCTCTTCGGTGAAGTATGTGGGTTTTAGTACATGGAAAGCAGATAAAGCTAATACAAATTCAGGTTTTAAATATTAGTAAATAATATACAGAAAAATATGTAAAAACAGGTTTAGTATCACATTAATCACTGACGTACATTATGTCAATCTCTACTATATGAATTGATTTGGATATTTTCCTCACTGTTTACTAAAACTGCAGGACAACATTTGAGAAGATTTAATGTATTTCTTTTTAACTTTCTTTCCTTCACATGCTGAATTTGGTCCGTCTGTAAAGTTGTACAATTGAGTTGTAGTTGTCCCATATTGCTCCTCTTCCTCTTTTTCCCTCCCTAATACTTTATGACAGCCATACCAGACATCCTTCGCTAATCCCAACAGGAAAAGCATAGATTAGACATTTTGTACCTGTGCAGATGATTTTACACGCACTCCACGACAACTGCCACCATGCATGCCAAAAAATGAAAAAGTAGAAAAGATAGACATGGTAGAAAAATAAATACGACATAATTAGCCCTTTTCCAAATTACTAAGTGAAGTTGGTGGGATAATTCATGCAGCGTTGTTCCTTGCACATCTGTGTCTCACACACTTCACAGTGATTCTATGCATCTGTATATACATATGTATATATATATGTATTTATAGACTTATTTATACAGTATACATATACTATAGCTTGAGACAGGTGAGATTGTTTAATCAGTAATTCTGTAGGCTGTATAATCAGGGGCTTTTGGGATGTAATTGTAATTTGTGATTTTGGGCTTTATAAATAAAATTGAATTGAATTAACGTACAATACGTTGCAAAACCAAGTTACTATGTTACAATCTGAATACAGCCCATGCTTCTAATCCCACTTAATCTGCCACTAACTCTTTGTGTTTCAGCATTTTCTCTCAATCCATTTTACAATAGTTTGCAGCTGCACACCCTGCAAGAACAAGCACACATTGAGAACAAGCACACATTGAGGAAAGGAGCGAAATAAATTCCATGCCATTTTCGTTCAGGGTCTGACGGCTGGCGAATCTGCATTCATTATATTAGTATGTATGAATGATTTCTTTGTCATTCTCCCTGCTTTACTTGTGTGAAAACAAAAATCTCACATGATTTGGAAAAAGTGTACAGTTTTACATTATCTTGTCAACAAGATTCAAATCTTTTCATGGTTGCAGCAATCAACAGTCCCATCTGCTCCGGACCGACATTCTGACACTGCAGCAAAGGAATATAATACCACAAGGCCACAATAAGCCATTAAAAATACTTAACAAAGTGGAATTTTTGTTAATTTGTAGTTGTAAAGAGGCCAAAAATGTTGGAGGATGTTACAGTAGTCCATGCAGGAGATGACAAGCGCCTGTGTAGTTTCCTTTGTGTGGAACACGAAGTAGGCGAACCTACAGGAGCGGGTTGTCACTGCAAGCAGGGAGAGCAGGAAATGGCATGGGCCCTGGTGCTGAGCCCTGAGGTACTATGAGTCGGTATCGCAGATTTAGCAGTGTTTTACATATGGTGTGTATGTGTAATACATTGTGAGCTCGCACTTGTGCTTAAATTTACTTTTAAATATACCAACTGGTGGGAATCGAAGGGAAAGCTGGGAAAGCGACTCAGGCCTCATGTAAGAAGGGATTTGACTGTGACAAAGTCAAATATCTGTAATCAAATGCACATCAGCAGGGCCAGAGTGGAACTTCCAATGACGCTTATCAGGCGTCCATCCGATATATTTCCATTCAGAGGCAGTGATGTCACAGCTGTAGAATGTGGGAAATACAGTTTTAGAGCAGATTAAGTAACGTGATGATTGTGAAATTCAATTATTTTGTTTCCGACTGGAACCCCCACCTGAAACCTCACGATTCGCCACTCCAGCATTACATGTCCGGTATAATATCATCGGATCTATTTCATATTTCTTATTTCATCATATTTAAAAAAACAAACAAACAAAATACCCAAGAGCTTTTTCAATATAACAGTCAGTACATTTAATATGTATATGTACTTGGCACATGGACCAGTACTGATCCGTGTCCTATTGAGACTTTTGTGGAGATGCTGTGCCCAATGAATTTTCATCCAGAATGCTGAATCACAGTTGATGGCTTGCCATTACAGCTGACGCAATAGCCAAAGCTTAATCTCCCCTTCTTTAAAAGGACCCTATGGTGAGGGCTAATGAAATGCAACTCCTCTCCAGCTCCCCAGCGAGTGGAGGAGGATTTTTTTCTGATTGAAAACTTCCTGGAGCTGTCTTGCTTGGTTTGTGAAACGTTGTAATTACTGCTGGGGGTCTCCTCCCGCTCTGTTTGCAGGGGGGGCCGAGCAGCGTTTGCTTGCGCTCTAGGGTTCTCCCTCAGTTCAACACACTTAGGCCTGTCTAATTAGAGTCTCTGCCACGTTTCCGTACTGCTGTCTCCATGCACAGCTGGGGACAACCCCCAAATCAAGCTGTGGCGCACAAACGCTTGCCGACCGATGTTCAGTGAGCAACAACAGGCGACACTCTCGATGTGATATGAACATTAGCTCCTTCCCTCTCTCTCTCATTCATCCCCTCCCTTCCCCTCGCCCACCACCTCAGTCTTATTTTCTCCACCCTTCTTTTTTTCCCTGTCTTTGTTCTCCCTGTTCTCCTCACCAAGCTCAGGCACAGCGGCTACAAAGAGCCCCACATAGGAAGATGAGAGGGAGCAGAGAGTGAAGTGGGTTCAGATGCTGCACAGCTTGTGTGTGTTTGTACGTGAGTTTGTGTTTCCGTATGTGTGAAAGTCTGAGAGTGTGAGGCGGCAGGAGATCGCCAGGGTAGTGAGAGTCGGTAGTACACCCGGAGGCAATGAGAAAGAACAGAGAGAACACTTGCCCCCCCATCAAGAGCAGTTGTTCAACCCCCTGAGGCGAGGTGATGCAGGGATGGGGGGAGCAACGAAGGGCGGAGAGGTGGCAAGAAAAACTACACTCGTCTGCTTTCTCTCTCACCTGCTCACCTTTACAGTTTCTTCAAACTCTCCCCCACCCGTTTTGAATACCCAGTGGGTGCTTGGAGACCGTTGGTGTAGATTTTTTTTTTTCCCACTTGTTTCAGATAAAGTTGAGAAAACAGCAGCACTATAAGCCACAAGCAGATGTGCCAATCTCATGCGCAGATGGAAATCAGATTGGATATGATGAGTTGTCTGCGTGTGGATTGAACTACAATTCAACATTCCACCATGTTGCTCCTCTCCAGCGAAATATAAATATACTCCTGAACTGTCCTTTCGAGTTTTCATGCTCTGGGTATTTAATTAATACTCTGTGCCCTTTGATACGAGCTGGGGAGCTTTGGAGGTTTGTAGCTGCTGTTGTCAAATCTCAACTTGTGAACCCGGAATGGGGGGATGTCGTTCATTATGCATACTGCTTGTATCTTTCTGTGCATGTGTGTGTGTGTGTGTGTGTGTGGCAGGTTTTCCCTATGTTGTGGGGACCAGAATATGTTTACAGTCATATTGTGGGCACAAACAAGACGTCCCCATGACACAAATCATTACAGGTTACAGAATGCTTGTTTAAAAAGGTATGAATAGGTTTAGGTTAGGTTTATTATTATTATTTAATTAGGATAAACACCTAGAGATGTACCATCTCATTTTCAAGGGGATTCTTTAGCTTAAAACGTTAGTGATAACAAACTATATATATATATATACATTATAGTAGTATATACAGATGATGAGACATTGTTTTTGCTCAACACAAAGTCGGGCACAGAACATAGTGGTGCAGATGCAAAGTCGCAGGACCATCCAGGAATTGTCACGCAGAGTGGTTATCTCATTGGTTGAAAGGTCGACGGAGGTCAAAGTTGAAATAATTTGAAATTTGAGCGCAGTGCAATTCTGGTAAAGGTGCCACGCCATGAGTTGCACTTTAACCTTGTTGGGTGTGTCAAGGAGTAGTTCTTTCTTCCACAATAATGGCAGAGTCGCAGCGTTTCAAATGCATTAATTATTTTATTTATGGTGGTTATGATTGTTGAGTACCTGGTTACATTAGGCAGTATTTACACAAGATACAGAAGGTCCAACACTATATATTCGGAATATAGAATTCTTGAGTTTACATTTTTTCTAAGAGATTGTTTCTCTATTCAACATTTAAAGGCAAGTGCCCATTAAAACCTACAAAATAAAAGTAACTGCTGGTCAGCAAACAATGATGGAGATGACAGATTGTTAACCACCCAATTTAACTTTAACAAATGTCAGCAGCTGCTCCAAGATGATAGTCTCCCTGATCTGGTCCTTCGTCTGTGACTCCGGCCGGATCCAGTGTCGGTAGAGTCCTCTCAGGCGGTGATATGTCTGTCGGTGATTCTCCTGGCGGTGTCGTTGCTGTCCTGAATTTCAGCAACAGCGCCTCCTTCAGATCAGCGTGGATGTTAGACATGTCCTCATCCATGGCGGTGTAGGCCTCTAGCGATTTGCCTGTCAGCAACGGGATCAGCCGGCATGCCCACTCACCCTCCGGCCACTGCCATGTCCTCGCCATTCTTTCAAACCGCAGGAGGTAGTTCTCAATGTCCTCCCCCTGCTGGTACAACGGCATCTTCGGCTCTTTCCGCTGGAAGATCGGCCAGTCTTCCACACTGGCAAGGTCATCCTGGCAGTTTGGGCTGCTGGAACGCTGCCCCCCTCTGGCTGATGCACCGCCCAGCCTTCTCTGGGCTGGGGTCGGGAGTTCCATTCTAGGACTGCTGTTGGTCGAAGCGGCTGGACCAGAAGGGACTGCTGCCCCAGCCTTACTGGCCAGTGATGGGAGGAGGGATGCCTGAAGGCCACGAAGCTGCTCCCTTAGGTCCTCATCTCTCCTCTGCTGAGTGGACAAGGGCTGGGGCCCCTCTTAACCTCTAAGCCTCACCCCTTTGGAATACCAAGTTCACCCACCATACCATACCGTTACCCCTAACTGGCTGTAAATACCATCAGCTACTACCCTTAAGCTCCCAAGCCCGCCACCTTCAAGTACACACATTCATATTCAGGTTAACCATAAACATACACAAAAATACCCACAAACTGCCAATTAACACATTGGCCATCCGGGTGTGGAACACACCCATCTGCTAATACTAGATAGCCAACACCTGTCTTGCCCAGCCCTGTGTGCACTGCATAAAGCCCCGCCCCACTCTGACAGCTCTGTTTGGCAGTCACCCAGGAAGACTGAGATGGTAGGGATAGGAGAATGTGTATATGTATGTAACCTGTCAGACGCAGTTGGCAGGTTGTGACGGCTTTGAGAATATAAGGTAGGTAGGGGAAGCCGCACCCACTTCAGGTACGCTACCCAAATGCAGATGCAGATAATTGTTTTTTAACAGATACAGACACCCCCAGTGTGCATGTGCGTGCGTGTCTGTGTCTAATGAGACTGTGAGGTTCATTCTGATCAATAGGGTGGAATGCATAAACACAGACAAGCACAGCGATCTTTCATGTACATTAAGAGATGCACCGCCTGTGATTCATTGGCACGTGCACATAGAAAAACACATAGATTGCGCCGTAGCGTTCGGATCAACTGAGAACAACAACATGTATATCCAAACCACTAACTGCCATGATGACATACACTGAGGAGGGCCCTGCTATGATCAGAAGGAAAAAAAAAAAGTATTTTGAGAACGAGAGAGGCCAGGGGATCTTCCAACAATATGTCGCTGCACCTAAAGGTGTTGAGGAAAGTGACCACATCTACAAGGTGCATTCTCAGTTCCGTTCTGGATTTCCTCACATTTCTCGCTCCATCTGTCTGTTGTGTTTGAGAACACACACCTGCAACCTCTAACCACACGCCATGCTTCAGTAATCCCTCCCTCTGATTTACAGCTTCATGTCTGGTGAGCAGCCAAAGGATCCTGGCGGCCTGGTAGCTGGACCCATTTGCCCAAATCACATTTCAGAAATGTTTAATACTTCTGGTTTTGGATGTGCATGGAGACATTTGGAGCAGTGCCTCTGACTGAGAAAATAAGGCATTTTTGCGGATATATTTGGATCTATTTTTGTCTTTATTTCCAATAACTGCAATTGTCGAGTTTACAAGAGATGATGGGAAAAAAGAGGAATGACATGCCAGTAAGGTCCTGTAAGGTCAATCAAATTAAGGAAGTTGCAGTATTAAGATCAGTGTCCAAGATGCATAGAGCATCATGCAGGAGGCTTTCAAAACTACATTAAATTCATACTTGAATAATTGGTAATCTAATAATTAGGAATATAATATTTTTCACAGTTATTTAACTTATTGTAACACATAAGTCGTATCTATGAGTTTAAAATTAATCATATACGACAACAGTATAAACTAATTCATTAATACTTTTGACATACAAATAGAGGAAATATACATAGACATTGTTTTTTTGCTTAAACACAACACACATTTTGCAAAGCTCCTGGTTTCACCGGCAGCCGAACATCGTCATTAACACTGTCAAGAGAGCAGCTGTTAAAACGAGGCGTGTTTTGTTTTTCCCTCCACGGTGTAGGCCGTGTGGATGGAGTTGTCATCAGTTTAGTCCTCACCCTTGTTTTAACACATCTCCAGGGATCACTGCTTCTTGAGCAGACATTTACATTTACTCTTTTACACAGATTTTTTCTTCCTCTTTAAACTTGCTTCTTGGCAGGTTGACCTGTCGAGAGGCGGCCCGACGGTGCCTCACAGCCAGTGGAGCCGTGTTCAAAAGCTGTTAGAACTGTGTTCAAGCTGCCTCCTCTGGTTTCAGCCTCTGGGGAGCTCAGGATACTCCAGGGACCAGCTTTTCCATCGACGCTGAATTCAAGAATATGAAATATGATAATGAAAAAAATAAATAAACTATGCAAATAATGCATTTGAGAATTTATACATATTACTAAAAAGAGGATGAATAAATAATACGTCGATAAAATCAGGACTCTTTGACTTTGACTTTACAAATTAGCTTCAAAAACATTCCATTCTTGTCAATGAGATTTGTTTGTTCAGCAAAAAAGAGGTTTATTTTTCTATTGAGGCAACACACACGTGAAGCTTTCCTTGATGAATATAACACAAAGACAGAAAAGGAAATAGAGAATACTTGCAAGTCTGATATGCTAAACTGGCCTTAATCAATTGCATCTGAGGTGAATGACTACAGTCTCAAGGCTTCAGCAATGAAGGTAGAATACAAATTTCTATGACATTGTCATCTAAAAATAATGGAATGCAGATGACAGTGACAGTATGATACACACTGTGTTCAATGCTGTGTATCATATAAACACACAACAGGTGTACATGCAAAACACACGCAAATACTCATACCAAATTGACGATCATCTTAAGCGAGCAAAATGAAACGTGTATCATTGGTTTGTGTGTGAGAGACATTCAGTGAGAGTGATGGAGAGAGAAGCAGACAAAGAAACAGCCCCATGGCCTCCCATATCAAGAAGGAAGAGTGATATAACTGAGAAAGCAAGAGGACGTGGGAGGCAAGCGGGTGGGTGAGGGGTGAAGGGGAGCCCATCTAAACTCATTTTGAAAATCAGAACTTCTTTTCTAAAGTCAGCATTTCAAATCGGAGCGTGTCCCCTCTCATTTAATGCATCATTTTGCAAAGTGATAAATTTGTGAATTAGACATACATCCTTTTTGCTTTTAAGATACTAGGCCTCATAAGGGAGGGAGCAGTATGGAGGATTTAAGAGCGTTTCGCCGTGTCAAACATTAAAACCCACAGGGAGAGCATCAGCACAATTAGACCGGGGTGAAGGGAAGAGAGGAAAAAAAAAATCCACAGACAAAATCAGGATCTTAAGAGCAGCAGCGCTATTCGTCTGTACAGTAACGTGGTTATCTGTCGCGGGTGATCCTTTTAAACGCTTCGTTTGCAGGGATAAAAGCAGTGCAGAGGAAATAAACTTAGTTCTGCCTCCAATCTGCAAATCCTTGGTGGTCATGGAAGATGATCCCAATTTGCTTCTGAGCAGCACTGTCAGATCTCACAATAATAAATAATTTAAGACTTTAAGCGGCAATTATGCTCGATAAATGTAGAAAGCCTGTAGACCACTGCGAACCGTAGCCAGACGGTGGTGAGGTTCCTGCAAAAATACACCAATCACTACTTATGTCATAGCCAATAAGTCATGTAGGAAAGATTATGGGGAATATATCGTGTTCCATCAGGTGTACTGCCAGAGCCGACTGCACCGCCAGGAAACTGCAACTTTATAGACAAGGGCTATACATTTATTTATACATCCCTCATAGAATATCTGTTTGGCGTTAAAATATGAGAACAAAAAACATCCATTCAGACTTTACATGTAACCCTATAAAGTTTAATTTGGGTACTTGTTTATGAGAAATACTCAGGACGTTTCATTCATAGGGTACAGCACAATAATTAAGATGGATTTTCACATGTTCTGTATCTGTGATCTGTATTGATGTTACTCTTCGCACAAGGCTGCACCTCACAGAACCAAAAAAAAAAGTCAGTATGGATTCCTGTAATTGGATGTGTGTAACAATAAGTGTGAGTAAAACACCACCGGGGTCTAACTGATCACAAATAGACGGCAGGTAACACCGTAAACACGCTCTATATTTCTTTGTCTGTATAGTTGTTTGTGTAGGTAAAGTAATTTACAACATGACATACTTTATTCCCTCATTTGGTAATTAATTTCCTTAGGCTGTCACCTTCTTTAAATGTGTAAGCCAGTTTGTTGCAAACTGAAGGATTGGCACAGGTATTTTAAGAAAATATGATCTTAAATCTTTTCTGTAAATACACACTTACAGTCACGGATAGTGAAGTTGAAACGCTCTTGTGATAATGAGCAAATATTGATGAATAAACACATGCAAGGGCGGCACAAAACAAACTTTTGTAAACACATTCTTAAACATGTGGTTTTCTGACCCCCCGTTCTCCACTGAAACCGATGAATCAATCTCAAACAACAGAGAATACAATGAGTCGAAACACTGAGCGAAGGCGTGCGGGGAGATAAGGCTGTCTGGTTTCAGGAGGCTGCGCTCGGTTTTGATTTCTCTCTCTGTGGTGTGGTTTGTTCTCTCATGAGCTGTCTGCCTCATCTGTAGCCCCATGTTTGCCTTTTGTTTCTGCCAAGAGTGCGCCAAATCATCCGGCTTCCACAGCTGCTCAGGTGAGACACTAAAAGTAGAACAATAATTACACAATTTAACAATCAAGGACGGGGAAATTGCTCTCCATTGCTTGGCAATGTTTGTTGTTTTCATAACGTAATGTCATTCGATTAATCTTTATATAAATGTACGTTTGAAGCTAACCTGCCCCCAAGTCATCATTTATTCCTTTTCTTGCGAGAAAATAGTGCTAATGCAGCACTTATGTTTACTACTGACTGGGAGCATTTAATTCTAGGATGTGAGTTGCGAGGTCTGTTAAACAGCAGGCTCATTTTCATTTTTAGGAAGGAAAAGACTGCAGAGGGAAACAAAGCCAGCGAGCACCAGAAAGTAAGACAGAGAGTGTGCTAGAGAGAGAGAGAGAGAGAGAGAGAGAGAGAGAGAGAGCGGCTCAGAAGTTTTGATTTTGGCAGTGGTCAATATTTACCTAGAAGAGTCACTGTGTCCGTTTGGGTTTAGATGTTTCGGTGGCCCACTGGAATCCAGTGAGTGAATACCTGCATTGAGCCACCTGGGCAGAGGCAACGCCGCCAGGCCACGGACAGGCAGGAGCCACTGGTCACCACAGTTTGAACATGGTGCCCTTATGCTGTTTGCTCCGCTGCCTCCTCCTCTCCGGTACGGCCGCCGCCGTGTTTGCTCATGTGTAGATATGAAATAGCAGCAAATACGATGCGATGTGTGGAACTGAGTGCCACCTTTTACTCGCCAAGATGGATGTTTGTTTTATTGCATGATTTTCTTGTGTGTTTGTTTGTCCAACTCGTGACAATCCCAGTATTAATAGGAGTAAACACTTTGTGTGCCATAAATTATTCACCGTTACAAGTTGGGTGGTGGCACAGGTAGAATCATTTGTTTTAGGTCGTTGGGTTTAATATCCCAGTAGCTTACCGGTGCTAACCTGTAAGCTAACCGGTAGCTTACCGGTGCTTACCTGTAAGCTAACCGGTAGCTTACCGGTGCTAACCTGTAAGCTACCGATCCTTTTCCTTTATGGTGTGGACACACTCAGTCTGACAATGGATGTGCAGTTGACTGATTCCATAACTATTCTATGGAGAGCAGCTGACCACGTGGTGCATGACGGATACAGCGCATGACATCCGTTTAGCGCGATATTCACATCTAAAACTACACGTTGCATACACAAATAACTGCAGCTCAATTCGAAACAGCTTCGCCAACAAAATAATGTTGCCAGGTAACAATGGCTGCATCAGTCACAGCAGTATCTTGCAGTAAAAGGCGAAACAAATAAGCCAGAGTATTCCTAGAATACCATGGAGGAGAGCACGGGGGACTGGATGCAGCAGAGAGAAGATGAGAGGACCAGAGTGCAGGGATTTGAAAGAGAGACTAGGGAAAAGGTGAGAATTCCCTGAACTTAATTCTCCATCATTTCTTCCAAGCCAACAAGAGCTCTGCTTTCCCTCTCGTTAGCTGGAATCTCCCTTTGAAAACTAGAAGAAATGAAGCGGCATGCTTACACTGCGCACCGCCGACAGAATCTTTTAAAGTTAACAGGCCATATAATTCAGCCACTAAAATATTAGTCCCTTTTCCACAGACTGGGGTTAATCATGCACAGCCGGAAGGACTGTTAGCTGTGGGGCTGAAATAAGCTTATTATCAAATTTGACCATGAAACTGCTTCATTTTCTTGGATGCATGAAATGTTCTGTCTCGTCTGTCAGGGTGGCTGGTAATGCTGAGTGGCAGGTCCTCCAAAACAGTGCCAGAGTCCAGTCTGTCGCCAAGGTGATGACGTTATGGCAACCAGCTGTCAAACGGCTGGATAACCGCCGTGGTCGAGGAAGACGCTCACCAGAGCCAGATGCTGCCAGCATTTCCACCAATTAGGAGTCAGGATCCGGGTGACTGTCGGGAGAAGAATGGAGCCAACAGTTGAATGGAGAAACAACACCATCACTGTCAGACGCCAGAGTGGGAGCGCTGAGGAATCACAGAGCCGCCGCAGAGAAGAACAGAGGAAAGAGGGGGAAATTCTCTCAGACTGGAACAGAAAATGGATTTCAGTGACAGTTGTCCATGGTTACTAATTAATTACAGAACTTCATCAACTTATAGATAGATAGATAGATAGATAGATAGATAGATAGATAGATAGATAGATAGATAGATAGATAGATAGATAGATGTCGTCTGCACAGGAAGGGTTTGTTGTGTAGTAAATCGTCTTCTGAGTGTCGCGTACTTGTGTAAAAGTACACCCTATTGTTTGAGAATTAAGCACAGCCTATACGCCTGTAATTATACCTCCACAATAGTGGGTTTTCAGAGACGGGCTGCAAATAGCATCGGAGGGTTCCGGTGTGAGCTTCCAAACAGAGCTTCTTACAGGCTGACTGACTGTAAAATGGCTGAGGGCAGAGAATAGAATCGGAGGCTGCTATCATTTTACTGCCTGTGGATTGGAGGGGGCAACCGCCATTGTCCAGTAACATCCTCATTTGCGCTGCGGTGCATGGGCCATAAATGTGGGTGCAGTGCTATGTGACGGCTAAATGTTAAAGGCAAGAGTATCATACGGCGTGTTTGGAGATGAGAACACAAAGGAGAGAAAGAGAGGAAAATTTGAACAAGGACGAGGGAACAAACCCCAAATGTACCAAATAAATGTTTTATTATTTCAGATAATTCACATCCCGAAATAACACCATTGCCTCAATGTTACAAGTGAGCCGCCTGGCACGGTGCCTAATTGTCCAGCAAATAAAGGGAATAATATACAATAGAGGGAAATCCCAGTGGTGAGCAGACTGAATGAGCAGCTGTCTGATAAAGACAGTAGGCGTGCACACATCTGTGTGTCTGTGTGCTGTAAAAAAAAAAAAGTGTTAGGGGAATTTTACAGTAGTCATTCGTGTGTGTGTGTGTGTGCGCGCGGTGTGAGCATCGTCATTGACTTTGGCTGTACAGCAGACTCTGAGGCAGTGCTTTACCTGGGACCTAATCAGTCAGTGAGTCTCACTTCCTCCTGGGACCTCCCAGCTGGCGGGGTGTGTGTGTGTGTGTGTGTGTGTGTGTGTGTGTGTGTGTGTAAGAGAGACTGAGATAGAGTCTGAAGGGGCCTTGCTGCAGACGGCCGTGCTGAACATAACGGCCTAATGGGAGCCGGTTCAACCCCTCCTTCTCTGT
>CAAKHC010005398.1:5934-29637 GCA_901007825.1 Macroramphosus scolopax | reverse complement strand
CTCCCCAGCCCTGCAGGCCCTTAACCTAGCTCTCATCTGCCTATCCCTTAAACCCCCCCCCCCCCCCTTCAGCAGCCTCACCATTCCCCACCCCCTTTTTCTCTCTTGTCAATGTCTCTCTCTCCCTCACTCCCCCTTTTCACTCCCCTCCTACCCTCCGCCAATCATATCCCTTGGGTCTGTGCATTGCTGCTCGGCTGATGAGGGGGAGGATATCGCTGCCAGTGCTTTGATCCTATGAAAGCTGATATCCAGAACAGAGCTGCAGATCCCGCCACTGGGCACCCTGGCATTTGAACGACATGGCTCTGTGTAAAGGCTCAATGAAAGGGCCGTTCCCCTATAGCCTACCAGCTGGGATCGCTAAGTCTAGACAGGTGGAGCGGGCTGGTATGGAGCCCATCATACCTGAGAGCTTGTGTGCAGAACACAGCTCAGGAACCTCCGCAATGTACGAATGCGAAGATATCAGCCATGAATTTCTTTTACATCAACTTCTTCATAAACATCTTGGAAAACTATTTAAATTAAACAATATTTGTCCTCTCTAAATTCCCCGTAGCTTTGTAATCGCTTTAAAAAAAAGTACTTTTAAAGTCTAAACATTCACTAGGATACTTTGAATTTATACAGCTATGATGAAAGTATATTTAGCATCACCAACATATATGTAAATATGGAAACAGACAACTGGGTGATATATAATTACTCTCCTTGCAAGTTATCTGGTATCTGTTTAGGATGATTCAAAACAACAACACTGTTGAAAAACCACAATGGGATCACAACTACTGTTCTCTTAACTATCCAACAGCCCAGCTCTGAGGCACTGCCGAGGCTCTCACTATTTTTAGGGAGCGTATACACCGAGAGCGGCTTTCTTTTTATGTTTTATAATGTAGTAATGGGGGCCATTTTCTTTGTTGTAGTTTAAACTGATTTTATGACCGTTTGATTTCTTCTGCGGCTTGGGCATCCGCTCCCACCCTAAACTTCTCTAAATACTGCAGAGAGCTGATCAGGCAGCTTGGGACATAATGTTAACCGAGGAATGTGCAGCCTGCTTAATTACAGAAAGCCCCGTGAAGAACACACCGCCTTCCGCCGAGCTCACTCGGTTTCTGTTATTTCACTCAGTGCCAGGCGAGGGATTTCTCTATTTTGTCATACAAGCCCAACCAAACCAAGTAAATGGGTGCTCCACACAGTGTAGATAAAATATAACATGACTGCCCAGCAGTGCCAAGGAATGGGAACCAGAAATATCTGTCAGGGGATATAAAAAATTGGAATATGCTTAAGAAGAAACCATGGTGGCGCATTTTAGGGACACAGACAATATCTATTTAATTTACTCAAATTCACATGTGGGAAACACTGAACTAAAATAAACTTTTAGCGGAATGACACACAATAATTATATATTAAAAGAGCTTAATGGAAAATATTCAGCTTTCGACAGACTTCTATAAGTGTCGAGCTGGTTACATCAAAGCAATTGTGAAGAAAATAAACAATTAGCCATGGACTGGGAATATGTTCATAAATAATGGATTTCTTTTTTCTCTTAGAAAATAAGTTCTGGAAATGTGTAACCTTATATAGATCTAAAAGTTCCCCGCTGTGAATTGACACACAAGATATTAGCCTTTCCCCCACAGGCCACCACAAGGGGAGAATAAAAGAATGCCAATGACATTTGTGAATAACCAAACAGCCACGGAAAAACTTATGCAAGTTGTGTGGCGGCATTAGAAGTTGGGGGATAATTGAGAAAAAGGAGAACTGAAATACAAGGGGAAATTAATTATTATTTCTTATTAAAAGTTCTTTGTTTAGAGTGTGGGTGGCCCTTTTCTCTTTTCTATTGCCCTTATTTTACAGAAGAATGTTCTCTTCATTCATGGGGGTGAGATTCAAATAGATGCCCAATCCTGCAATGACAAACATGCACACACACATGGACACACACACCTCTGAGATGCATTTACTGTAGATTGTCATAGCATACTAGGGGGGCGGGGGGGGGAGCAAGTGGGGAAAAAAAAAAGTTTCCCGGCTGTCCATCACTGAGCTATCAGAGTGTTATCTGTGCCAGACGCCCACCATCCTCAGCAGCGATACTGAGACAGCATCCAGGACCTCAGGACGCCTCGGGAAACACAGCAGGACACCGAGAGAGGTGTGACAACGTCACTGCATACAGCAGGCGCATAACACTGAACACACATGTGTGCGCACACATACAGAAACACACACAGAGCCACACAATGGGTACGCAGGCACATATTCAGCGCGCACACACACACACAGACACACTCCAAAGGCAGACACAAATACAAGCACCGACACCATCTGATGTTGTAAAACTGTCACGCCTACACAAAACAGACGCTATAAGACAAATATCTGTGAATGCACAATGCATGGTCATTAATTAATTACATGTCCTTGAAAAAAGAGTACTTGGAAAGTACATGAAAATGTTTCTACCGCAAGTAAACCTGAAGTTTCTCTGACTGTTTTTATACGCTCGTGAAAACTTCCATACCACCAGATGGAAATTACTCTTGTGATTATATTTTAAAAGTTTATATAAGACGCATAAGGCCAGAAGGAGGTGAGACCGGGTAAAAGAGCCAGACAGGGACCGATTCACCCGGCGTTGCATCACAAGGAAGACGGAGAGGAAAACAGAGACAGCAAGTCCAAAAATCACTTAAATAACAGCTACTGCATGTTGTTCAATATTTGGAAGACTTGATGACTGTCTGCTCAAATATTACCCCGTGGTTGTTGGGCTTGAGAGAGGAACAGAGTGGCAGTGAGACTGACAGGGGGATCTCTGTCAGTAGCCAACACTCTGTTTATCCGTCTGTCTGTCTGTCTGTTTATCTGACTGTCAAATTATCCCTCTCAGCAAACAGCTCACTATGAGCTGAAAGTAAATAACACGGAGCAGCTTGATTATGTGACAACGCTGGTTGGGTTCCTCTTTGGTCAGGTGGACCACTTTTTAAAGGGAACATGCTCAGTTGAAGTGGAAAACTGATTTTTAGAGAACATTTTCAGCTTTTTTTGTGACGTGGCTTTAATTTATTTGGAGGAAGATTTACATGATAGATTTTACTTTCTTTTCTTTTCACTGTATATCTATAGTATAAGGTACACACCAACTAAGTACGCCCATTCATTCAGCACAATCCTTCTCTTCCTAGTACTCGTCTCACCTGAACATTATGAGCCTGTTTGCCTGCCAGTTTCCCTCAAGCCACACCATACATCTAATTACACAGGTTAGTCTGGTGAGTGACAGAAGCTTTCATTAAAGTCAGATCATCCCTGATGAAAATATCCTGTGTTGAAAATCTCAATTCCATGCAGATTATACAGAAAATATACAGCTTGCACAAAAAAACAGACACATGTCACTGCATTGCATTGATTCATGAATACCTCCACCGTCGTCAGAATGATCGCTCTTTACATGAAATAAACAAACAAACCAACATCTCTCACGTCGGATTGCCAGAAACAATTAGGAATGCCTTGCGACTGATTCACATGGATTTAAAGCACCGGTCACAGTGAGAGGACTTCACTTTAGTTAAAGGTTTGGGAGAAATGTGGGATTCTTTTTATACTATGACATAAAATCGTGGAAACCCTTATGTGTATTTATCCTTGCGGCAACACGGTGGTGTACTGATCGTAGACTTGCATGAAGAAAGCTCTTTGTTTGAGCCTGCCAACCAGCTGGGGGCTTCAGTGTGGAGGGGGGAATGTAGCTCCAAAGAACGGCAAGACGGAAGGCCAGTAGGCTTGAATGTTTTGAACACATGCATGCGATTTAACTCTTGCACAGTGAGTTCTCAATTGTTTTACAAACTGTACTATTGTAAGTCGTTTTAAAAGCCAACACTGATTGGTTCCCTCCACCGCCCAATGCTTTGCTACACTATGCCCGGCACGTTGTTCCTTAAGACACTGTAGCTCGAAGGGGCCGCGGCTGCACCAAGGGACTGTGCATTTACTCTTGGAGATAAGTCACTTTGTCTCTCCGGAGATCATCAACCGGCGGCGGGCATAATTGTACCACGCATGACATGTTCTATATTGTACAGAGGAAGCTAATTTCAGTCACAGTGAATCCCATTCCTTGAGTCATTATCCAAAAACTGTGACCATAGTTGAGTTTTTGGAAAGCAAATATGGTAATTTAAGAGTTTAACCCTCAGGGCACGGTGAAAAAGTTAGCATGTCTTACAATAAGTGTAGGCACCCCAACTTTCTGGGGATATATTGCCCCCTACTGGTTTGGAGTGCCGCACATGAAGCGTTAGCTTGTGCAAATCGGCTACAGAGGATAAGTGTGTGTAAAAAGAGGGATGATGAAACTTTATTTAGCTTCAGGAATATCAAAGGAGATTTTAGTGTTTAGTTGTATATTAACCAAACCAGGAATAAAGTTTTGAATTCTTGCTGCCACTAAAGTGGGTAAGAAATTACACAAGCAAACATATAATCAAGAAAACTTGCTTCGGTAGTATTAAAATCCAAGTGGAGTTTCCTTTCATGGCAGTTGTCTGTCTCCTGGTTTAATTAGTTGTATCAGTCAACCCTCTTGAGGTCCAGACATGCAAAACACACAAAAAGCAAGAACTGTGCAAATGTCATATATATGACGGTGCCATTCATTTAATTAAGTTGCTCTTTAAATACATGGGTTTTTTCTCTTTTTTTTTACATATGAACTGAGAATGGCTTCAACAATTCAAGACAATACAGTTGTTCAACATTCAGTCTAACGCTTACCTCCGACAGAGATGATAACCGAGACGTCACCCAGGAACACTCGGTAATATCACTGAACAATAACTTGAGGAACTGTGATTTGAGCAGCACAAAGAGTGCCGTTGTGTCTGTAAAATATGGCGCTATAATACACTTGTCACTATGACAAAAGACCGAAGTCAGCACTCAATCAGAAGAGAAAAAACAAAATTTCACATTTCTTTGTAGATTTCACCACAAGCCACCGAAGATGACACACTTGTCTCGTTCCAGCATTGTCTGCTCTTATAGGGGTCCTAAGACACAGAGAATGAAATTATACAGTTTGCACGACTCTGCTGAGCGGCAGAGAGATAGAGAGAGAGCCAGAGAGTAAGGGGGGAGAGAGAGAGAGAGAGAGAGAGAGAGAGAGAGAGAGAGAGAGAGAGAGAGAGAGAGAGAGAGAGAGAGAGAGAGAGAGAGAGAGATGGTCTGGGGAGGTGAAAGGCAGACAGTCCTTTGACTGAGGCCTGAGACCTGATGCCACCCAGAATGCATGCCACTGTGCTGAAAAAGGGCAGAGAGAGGGACCAGCATCCGACCACTTCACAGGAATGAGTGGGATGTTTGGACACAGCTCAGTACTTCACAAACACCGCTGGAGCCTAGATCTTTCACTGCCACCATGTCAAGGCCGACCTACAGTATCGAGCCAGACAAAATATATGGATGTCTGTGTGCTGGACTCCCGACAAATCTATGTACAACAACAGACCCCTATTTACCAGTGAGACTGACGGCGAGACTCGTCTGTCAGTGTATGCTCATGATTATGTTTGATTATGTGTCTCGGTGTGTATATATTAATGAAAAAGAGATTTGGATTTGGTGTGTGCATATGTTTATTTGTGTGTGTATGTGTATATATGATGGAGGAGGAGAAAGGTGGCGTGTGGAAAAGTAGTCTTGCTCAGAGCTGCTGCAGTCTGGACCTGTGCGGCTGCCAAAGAAAACTGTGGTCGGAAGAGTCTGCTAATAGAGCATGAGGCATGTCACCTGAAACTAGAATCATCTGAAACCCAGAAACCACAGCAGGCAGGCATCTCTGTGGTCCTTTATTAAAGGGCCGCCAGAGGCCCTGGGTGCGTGCCACCCTCCCACCGAGGAGCTCCCATTTGCTAAGCCTCTTCCGTTCGCGTGCCCAGCTGCACCATGGGACACCTAGTCGAGTTAGATGGACTATTAACGCTTCTTCCAACGTCTGAGCTCACCTCACCGCAGTTTCCCCAGGACGAGCCATCACGCAAAGGGGGAGACCTTGTGAGCTCCTGGTGTGTTATATATCCTCACATTCATGCTACAGATATAGAGTAATGTGCATACAAGGAAAAAAAAGGGGTGCATGTGAACCGCCACTTTACACACATACTTAACACGTGCTTACACAAGTTGGCTCACATTTGGACGTTGAGGTTTCTACGCGTACACCTGCACGACTGTGTGTTCTTTTTTTAGTTGAGTCGCAGTTAAAGAGCTCAAGCTGTCAGTGGACTGAAAGATGTGTTATCAGTGCCAATCTTCTGTCGATGTGAATGGAATCAATATTTCTATAGAGCCACTATGTTGAGGGGCGAATACTGAAACTTCAAAGAGTTTGTGTCGTCATAGAGTGGTCGGTCAGGTGAGGCCCTCCACAGTTGCTGCAGATTAGACTGAAGAACTTACAACTTTCCTTTGCATTCTATCATCACATAGAAATCACACCTTTCCAGTCCATACTTCTGAAAGGCGAGATTCTGCACACTTCTCATCTGAGAACAGGTGCAATAAAATGCATCCCTGCTGCAACAATAGCAGTTTGGTGACAGGCTGTGGGTGGCGGGGAAGACGAATTGTGTCAATGGCGGCCATTAAAAAGGACCACACACTCTCCAGTCACTGGCGAGGCTTGATGGATGATTATCTCAAGGTGTGACAGGTGCTGCAATGGAGGGGAAGCCTCTCCCCCCTCTTTCTCTGCCTCTCTCAGTGTATCTTGGTCAATGCTTTAACACCCCACTAACATGACTCTATTGACACACTCCAGATAGCGTCTGGTGGCTAATGAGTGTCTGAGTGCCCCCCCACCCCCCCCCCCCTCTCTCTCTTCGTCTCTTTCTTTTTCTCTCTGCTCCTCATCTCCCTGTTATCCTCTTTTCACTGTCAGAGCAGTACAGTCTGGCCTATCTCACACACAAAGCCATTAAAGCTTGCATGGTCACACACACACAAGCATACAAAGACGCATTTCATTAAAAAAAAATACCAAAGCCCATGTGGACTGAATTAAATTATGAATATAAGTCATACATCCATGTACATTATCACCATAGAAGCTATCACATAAGGCAATATCATATCCAGTTAACTTTTGGCTAACTGGGGGTTCCTTTAATTTATTTAAGCAAAACTTAGTTCAGGAAATAATTTGGTGAGACTTGTGTTTTCCTGTTCACTCAGAAACCAGGAGGTTTGTGCAGTCTTTAACATCTGACCTCACACAATAAATCATGATATCCTTCCCAGTAACAGGGAGTCAGGGGAGTTTCCAGAAACACAAAATATTTAGGAAGCACGGGGATTTTAACTCCCTATTCAGAACAAATATGACCCGGCAGTTTTTTTTTTTGCTTTGCCATTTAAATTGATAAACTGTACGCCTTCAATAGACAGCTGTGGTTCATCATATTGGGTGTAGGGTGGAAGAGATTTAGCATCGCAAAGTCAGCCCACCACTTTCACCAGCTGTGGTTTGGCAAACATAGGAAAGAGCGTTTGCTGGGATTAGAGGTATTGTCAATTCTGTCAGTCTTTAACCAGTCAGATACAAAGACTCAGCTTCTGTCTGAAACCACTCTTTATAGTCCTCTGATTGGCATAGTCACTTCGCAGTTGATGGTTTCAACAGTAATATGAGACAGACTGACATCTCTGAAACTAAAAGAGATTCAATCTTTGATCCACTGTTGAAATAAGGATGTTACAACGCTATTTATTTCATGCTGTCAAACATAGAATTGATATTTTACTTCTGGCATTACAGTAAAATAATAACAGTAAAGTAATTGAAAAACTTGTAATCGTCATAAATTAGTACAGTAACCAAGGGAAATCATACAAAAGTGACTGATATCAAGGAAATTCCTTTCAAACACTATAAAATGTGCACAGGTGAAAAAACAAATATTAGTGGAACTGCACAAAATACTAAAACACTCTTTTGTTACAACACAAAGCATAACCTTACACATTACATCCATTGAGCACTGATAGCAACGAGAGTCGTAGTTGTAATGAATAAGGGGAAATGGGTGTACGTATTATACTATTACTCAACCGCCACACCACAGGCGCAATGTCTCCACTGCACATATTAAAGACTAGTTGGACGACAGCAAATGAGGCCCACTGCAAACATTCTAATCATGTGTATGTCAGAGGACCACCGGCATTTCCTTCAACCCTGCCTCCCAACTGCTATTGATCATACAATGGTGTATATGACTGCATTTAAGACAAAAAAATCTAGATTCAGCTATTAGTGAATTTCACAACTTTTAAACATAATGAGTGAAACAATGTCTATTTAAGTGTCTTTAAAGGTAAGTCGAGGTACCTAAAAAGAATCATCCTGATCTACAGACTTCCCCTTCACAATAAAAGTCGCGTGATTGACGCCTAGTTGTAATTAGAGGGTTTGGCCACTGTGTCAAATTGGCGTAAAATCATGGCGCGCTTCCTGATCCAGGTCACACAATTGCTTTAGAATTTGTGGCATGTTGTGGTCTTTCAAAGAACATTATTAAATTAACTTCAATTTCAAAATCAAAATCATTTTCTAAATTCAAATTCACATTTTTCTATTTATACTGCGGCAAGATTTCCTAGACACTGAGGCCTGAGTGTCGCCTGGAAGGTAGCCATCTCCTTTGAGGCTGCCAATGTCTTTGGCCATGTGGCGCTGTGCCTCACTCAATTTCTCTGCCAATGATCAAAACACATTCTACTCACTGAGTGAAACAGTTTCAAATCTATTCGTATGTGTTACGCCCCGGACGTCTACTCTCACACCTTCAGCTTGACAAGGCGAGGTCTGGAGACATTATAAGTGGTCAAATTTTGGACTTGGCTCGGTGAGCTGTATGCCACAAATTGATGTTTCTGCAGTTAGAAGCAAACAAATCATACTGTATCTTTCATCGCTCACCAGTAATCAAGCCAAAAGATCTGAAACACCCCTGAAGGCTGAAAGCAGCAAAGGTCATCAATCCCTCCCCCTTCATGTTAGCGGACATTAGCGCCGTCCGATTGCTGTATTTGACTGTTAGTATTTAATTTATGTTTGACAGGAAATGAAAGTGTTATCTGAGTAGTACATTTGTCTGGCAATGCAGTTGTTTAGGTTTGAGAGGATAATAACTATTACTTAAAAATATATTCACAAACTACCATAATGATAGTTAGCCGCTAGCTGATAGTTAGCTGCTAGCTAGCTCGCAAAGCTGTTGGCCCACTTCTTCATTAGTGTTTTAGTGTTTTGTAGTGGCTGTGTCAAAGTGTAGCTAAGATACAATGTTCAGAGCACCCACAGTGCATGCTATTCGTGTCTGCACAAGATAATGTAACATTCAGGATTTACTCGTACTGTTACAAAACCTTACTCCTGAAATTCATTATTCTCTTGTTTTTGTGGCGCTCCTGTCTGAACTTGTGTTTATTTTGTCTTCTTGAACCAGGGTGTGGATGTGTCAGGTCAATAAAAACGCCGCCGACACAATTTTTCAATTGATGTCACTCTGGAGTTTAAGGTTGCACCAAAATAAACAAAATAAATACAACCTATAATTAAACAGCAAAAAAAAATTGAAGTAATTGCAATGCCCTATTTTTGAAAAAAAAAAAAATGAAATGCGAAAACACCCAATTAACATGAAGAAAAGAACAAAAATAACACAAATAAATACAATACATTCATTAGTCAATGTCGAATAATGGCTTTTAAGAAAAAGAAAGCGTTAATCCCAAGACAATAAGATCCTTCTGATACCTTCATTAAAGATTTCTTCCCTGCACTGTATGCTAATGCGATGTCTTAGTCATATTATTGTTTGGAAAGAGAATATTTTAATTTCTATCTCCTGAGTCTCA
The DNA here is from genome assembly GCA_901007825.1 of Macroramphosus scolopax. Lineage (NCBI taxonomy): Eukaryota > Metazoa > Chordata > Actinopteri > Syngnathiformes > Centriscidae > Macroramphosus > Macroramphosus scolopax. The sequence goes on along the minus strand of CAAKHC010005398.1, from coordinate 19,677 downwards.
TAAAGAAGAATGACATGACTTATATTGAATTAAGGGCTGTCATCCGCACGCCTGTAAAGGTCAGGCATACATTGGTGATATAGTTCTGTGAAGACATGTGTGGGTTGTAATTCTCATGCCAGACCTACAGTTAGATGACTCCTGCCTTTCTACATGTATGAATGATACTACGACTAACTCGCTGGATTTAAGCCATGAGGACAGACTGTGAAATAAGAAGGCCTCCCCACTCCCCAGCCGACCCTTCCCTCTGGGCTGATGGTATCTCCTGCGCTATATCAATTTCACTCTTACTTCCAGGCTCTGTGAAATGGTCCAAATAGCGTTACAAATGGAGAGAGATAAAAGGGTTAAACTAATTGCAGTTAGATAGCAATAAAAGTGATTCTTTTTATTCTATGTCTACGACATGCAAGACTGTCTGCGCTCTATCCTCAATAATACCAAAGCTGATTAAACTTTTTCACTCATCTATTTCATTATTAAATGAAATATAGCCTTATAAGACACAGTGCTCGTGCCTATCTCGGAAGACCGAGAATTTGTCATGCTTATTTTGAATTATCACATTGACAATAGCACATATGCAAAAAGATATATATGCCCAAAACTACGTCTTTTATTCACTAGTTAATAAATCCTATTGTGTTCTTGGTTTTATTTTACATTAATTCCACCGAGAAGACATAACCAATTTAGAGTCACACATATATATTCCCATTCAAACGGCGCAATATGCTGACATGGCTTTGATTTTTGTGGATTCAGACGTTTTTTTGGCACGTTTTATCTTAGATCCTTGTTTAAGGAAGTCAGTCAAATATCAACGGCTCTATTGGAAACGATGGCTGTCGTCAAACACTGCTCATCAATGATTCAGACTCACACTACAAAGAAAACGAGACAGAACAACAAGCCGTGTGGCTCGCAGCTTTTAGTTGAGGATGAGGCGAGTCATTTTCTGCTCATATGTTTCTAATAGTGCTTTGGCATTAATGGCAGTGAATGTGAACATGCAGCGCAGCTCATTTAAATGATTGTATCCAGATTTGTAATTGCTACAATGTTGTCTAGCAGCACTGACAAGCAAATATTTTCTTTGTAATAAAAAAAAAAAATTAACATGTTCCGTATGTAGATTATTTACAGTCAGATGTGAGTGGCAGGAGGGCCAGTAGGTCTCTGGGCAAACAAAGCCTTAACGACCTGCACCGCACACTGTGCCAGTGCTGTCAGTGTTTATGTAATGCTGGGCAAAAATCCATTATGTCAAAACTCATTTCCTGCACAAGAAAACTAAACAGGACCCGTCTAAAGAGGGAAGAGAAAATTGTGAATATTGCACTTTGAAAAATTGATTCAGACTCCCAGACCAGTGGTGAGTAATGTGCTTGAGAAAAATGCAACGAGGCGCTGCCCATCCAGGTAGTACACTACGTCTGTACAGTACTCATTAGTGCTGGTGAGAACAAAATGTGGGCAAAATAAAACATAACATATGACCACTGACTTACCAGAGAGTGGAACAAGACTGGCATGTTAGAGCTACATACATTATATAGTTTCTTTTTATTGACCTTAGTGTTTGATTTATTTTATGAGTAGATTCAAACGTGTTTTCATCCTCTCATTCACTGTTGGTCACTGTCTACAGTATTTTATTATGGCATTGTTCCGTTAGATAATGATGTTGAAGTTTGCTCCAAATCGTCAGGCCCACAACAAAGGAGCTGTCACATTGCAAACATTTCAGGAACTTACCCACCTCAAATAAACTTTTCGATTATTCCCCTAACAGAACTAATGACCTTGAAAGGGGAGCAAATTAGCAAACATACAGAGCCATCTGTGTGCCCCGCAGGCAGGCGAATTATTCGGTCTTTGCCAAGGTAGTGTAATGAAGCTCGTACATTTTACATGCAAATCTCTGCCTAATCTTACTCCTCTCTCTGCCAACGTCTCAACCAAATAAATATATAAAACCCAATTATGATTTAATTAATAGAAATTTACCGTTCGGTGGAATTGTTAATTTGGCTGGGCTGACTCTGGGACATGGACGTAATAGTCACAACCCTGTACCACTATGTGGCTTAACAGTAAACCTCATCAGCTCTTACTTCCCAGCCCCCCCATCCCCACCCCCGCAGGCCATTTAGGAGGCATCCTGAGGTTTAAGCACCTTACAGCAACAAAATCCTTACAGTCGAAGCATGACAAACTGCTGGGATACGATTCTCATTCTTGCTTCATTCCCCTCTATTTCCTTTTTTCTCTCTCAGATGTACAAAGATAGTTCAAGAGACACGTGTTATCGTGACCCCCAGAGCTCTGTATGTGTGTTTGTGTGTCTGCCCTCTCCTTCTCTGTCAGGGTGAAGACAACAGCCATGCTTCATTAACCTCTCAATGGCAAGGTGTCATGCGAGCAGCCAAAATCCCAAAGACCCTGTTTCCCTCTAACCTTCACCCTACAGCACAGCGGCCAGCAGACTTAGAAAAGGGCGTCCAACATTCTGTAACGTCTCTAGATTCACTCAGCTCAAGTGAATGGCGCTCTAGTTCGGACTGCCTATTTCAATCTTCATGACTCACTCACTCATTTAGATGCCAGATATGTGGATCTGTGGTTTCCACCTCATCAGAGCCAATCGGTCATTAGCTCCTGGTCCAATTTCTGATGTGACTCAGATCCCCTTTAACGTAGGCAAACCCACAGGTGCTGTTTACATGAAGAAAGGGCAGAGCGCAAACAAACAGCAACCTGATCGTTTTTGCATCGCACACCATCAGAAACAGACACACACTAACAGAGTTTATCCTGGTCTGTTCTCTGGAACTCATCCACTAAGTGCCCTGGGTCAGGCTGCTCCTCTGTCCCCACAGATAGGAAACCTTACAAAGCTTAGCAGCAGTGACATGGCCCCTGCCATGCCAGTCAAGTGCCTGCCCAAACAAGGACATGCCTTTGTACCCTGTTCCCCCGTCCCCTCTGTCCTCCACCTTGCTTTGGCATGACCTCAGACCTTTTGCCTTGCAGCCTGATTTGCTGGATTTCCCGATAGGCAGTGAGGAGGAGTTGATTTCCAGCGAACAAAGTGGAAGGCTGTGCACTGCAGGAAAGCACACTGTTGTCTTTATCGGAAGCCTTTAGTTACTATCATTTCGACATGCATAAATTCCTGACACTTTGTGTTGGAGGATGGGATATGCTCTTGTCAGTTGGCATAAGCTTTGACTTTAGAAAGGCTTGTTTGCCGTTCCTGATATCTCCTACTGTCTCCTCTGGTAAACAGCATGTAGACAGTAAGACAAAGACTCACACACTTCTTCCTTCCTTTTGTCTCTGAAAATTTCTCCCTGTTTGACAGCCTCTGTCATTCCCTCTCTGCTTTCTCCTCTCTGTGATTTCCCTCTTTAACTCTCAGTAGGTGTCTAACCTGCCTTTCATTTTCCCTTTTTTTGTCTGCCCTCCTTCCCTCTCTTCCCTCTGTCTCAAGTAAAGGATCCAATGACTGATATGGAGTGATTTTCCCAGGACTGTGGGGATCGCAGAGCAGCTATCAGGGCCTTTCAATCTCTGCGCTGTGGAAGGCGATAGCAGGATCCTAATGGGCCTGTTCTATCAGCGAGCGACTGGGCCCTGCTCTGGAAGGAGACAGGGGGAAAGAGAGGGAGGCAGAGACAGAGAGAGAACGACTGTGTGTGTGTGTGTGTGTGTGTGTGTGTGTGTGTGTGTGTGTGTGTGTGTGTGTGTGTGTGTGTGTGTGTGTGTGTGTGTGTGTGTGTGTGTGTGTGTGTGTGTGTGTGTGTGTGTGTGAGACTGATCATTCTGACGCCTCCATCTGATAGCATTAGAGAGGTCCCCTGTCAAATGATACAGCGCAGGCTCTTGCTTTTCTCTCTCTGTTTCTCTGTCTGGGTTTCTTTCTCTTTCGGTTCTTTCCTCTTTTCAATTTTTTTCAGCACATCTATTCCTCATCCTTTAATGTTCGTATTCATGGTCCTGTGATTGCTCCTGGCCTTTTTTCCCCTCTTCTTAATTCTAGTCTGTAGCCGTCGTTTAGGAATCTTCCCCTGGTCTCATATTAACAACAGGGCATTTTGATTAGATATAATTTAACATTTTGTCTTAAAAAACAAACATTTAGCTTGTTACTTATAATACTATCTAAAACACCATTACACAATTCATACTTTAAGTGTAATGCAGTTAATTCAAAATTGACAAATGCATTTCTTCAGCCTCCACACCATGCAGAGACAGCTACTTTTCCCTGCATAAACACCTACTACCCACTCTTTTCTGTTCTCACTTTGCAGCAATTATTAGGAGCTAATAGATTTGCAGTGTTGCTATTCGGTGATCCAATTACTAGGATCTCCATTAGCAATTAACTTCTAGCTAAAAATAACAATAATGCCAATTACATGCACACTTAATCACATAATCAGCATATTCTGTCACTACACAGTTATTGTGATTACCTCTCTGTTTCATGAATTGCCTTGCCAGAGGGACGAGAGCGCACATCAATGACAATTTTGATTACATGAGAATCACAAATGCAACATCGTATGCGAGGATAATGAGTGGGCCGGAGAGGCCATTCTCTGGTTGCTAAATTGATTTCTGTGGAGGACAAAAGATGATGGGGTTTGGTTTTTGTAAGTGGATGGACTGTAAATTAATTGTGAGCACTAAGCTGACAACTGTTCATAGACAATCAAGCAATATTTAAATATTTCTCTGATTCTGGTTAGCGACTCACATTCCCAGTCTGTTCATAAAATGTGCCTTTATTCTTGCCAGAATTTAGGGGACTGCAAGATGGTCGGAAGAATAGCATCCAAAATGTAGAAGAAAGTTGAAAGCCCCATTGAGTAGACGTAGGGTATCTTAGGGTAACCATATTTTGAAAGCCCCAAACTGAGACCCTTAAATGTACCCGGACGTTCATGCATCATAGTTATATTTATCAGGATGGGGGACAATTATTTCAGAGCTTAGCACACATGCTCCACCCTTTCAACACCTCTTGGCTGCCATGACTGTATCCTTCCCTGACACTTCACATGGGAAGAAGTAAGGCTTGTGGAGCTCTGTAGAAAAGACCATTGACCTAGCAAAGCAACTTTCTGGATCACATGGAAAACCCACAGTGCATATGTGTGCAAATATTTCACATTCAGTGTGTCATGTGTCCATAGATACTAAATAAGCATATACAATGCAATTATAGGGGATTTTTGTAACATTTAGCATTTAGTACACACAGAGGGAGGGCAGCTGTCTCCTGATGGGTGAAAAATAGAGGAAAACACACAAAGGTGTCTTTGTGAGGCCGTCACATGCCACCACAACAGCTTTAGCGCGCCCTTAGCGTCAATTCTATAAGTCTCCATAGATATTTCCTCATTATGTGTTTTGATGATGGTGGTGGTTTGTCTTCCAACCCTCACCTATGGTCTCACGCTTTGGGTACTAATCAGAAGAATGAGATAGAGATACTAAAGATGAGCTTCCTCCGCCGGCTGGCCGGGCTCAACCTTCCAGGAGGTAAGATATTCGGAGGGAGCTCGGAAAAGAGCCGCTGCTCCTTCAGATCGAAAGGAGTCAGCTGTGGTGGTTTGGTTGCCTCCGTCTGATTGGAATCCCTCCTGGGCATCTCCTGCTGGAGGTGTTTCTGGTACGTCACATTGGTAGGAGCCCCCATGTTAGACCCAGAAGACACTGGAGGGATTATGTATCTCGTCTGGCCTAAGAATGCCTCAGGTCCCCCAGGAGGAACTGGAGTGCTCCCGGAGACGAGGTCGCCGTGGTTACCTTACGACAGTGGCAGCAGATTGACATTGATAGGCACTGATGGACATTGATAGTGAGGAGTTCTGTTTATATGTCTATAGGTCAATAGGTTCAATGTATGTTCAGGAAGACCTCATATCTAGCTTTCTTGGGATAACTACTCAATCTCAAATGCATATAGGAGCTTCTCTCTCTCACACAGACACACATAAAGACAAACTTGCATAAACCAATAGGGGCACTGAGGAACCAGAGCCTTTGAAGTAGCCATTATGTTTGGATTGTTGATTTTATTAACTGAACTTAACATTTTAACCTACTGATGTGCTCGAGTATCACGACTGAGGGCCGAGGATAGACGGAGAGGAAAATGGCTCGCAAAGAGAAAAAACAACTCAATGTACAGCCGGTAATTGAACTTTCAATTACCTTCAATCAGAAGATGTGGCCAGCAGGAATTTTCATTGAACTGTCTGATGGTGAGAGAGAGGAGATAATGGGGAGGATAGTGGTGGAGAGAAATGTGGGACAATCGACAATTTATCAGGGAACAGCTGTACAGCTGACCTGATAACTGTGAAACATGGATAAAAGAGAGAATGTCCCTGGACAAAGAGTAAACACTGTAGTTCACATCTGACAGTTACCCTTCTGATTTTGAGGTTAATCGTATGAAGTATGTAGCTGTTCTTTTCACACTGGGTTGTTATAGGTTTTTTTTTATCACTCCGAAAGTATTTATAAAATTGAAACTCCAGCTGACACTATAAATGTATTGCTTCTTCTCGGTATTTCCTAACATACAACAGAAGTTCTGTGGGAACAAAGAAAAAGGAAGTATGATAATAAATAAACTCTCACTCTGCTGTTCAGTTTCAGTTGTGGCCATTATGGGGTTAACTGGACATGCCCCAGAGATTAATGCAATATAACTTATCTAGTCAAACGAGGGGCTTTCCCAGTACACTTCCCATAACGTTGCATTCTGGGTGGCACTAACAGAGGAACTCAGACAAGAGAAGATGGGGATTTTTTGGTTGTATGCCCAAGAGGGCTGTGAAACGGTCCAAGTGTCAGCAGTCCTCATCGTCGTCCTCGAGAGGGGAGTTTCTGCAGGGTTGCTGATATGAGCCAATACTTTTGTATTGCTTTTACTTAATGTCATTTATTTAACATTTACGAGCTGAGCGCATGTGTTGTGGACATTACACTTCCCCTTTGAGGCCTCTTCACCCTCGTCTTCTGTTTTTACTCCCCCCCCCCCACTTGCACTCACAAACAATCACACACATACACAGGGGACACTGAGCTATGATGCCTTTTATGGGACCGGAGGAATGTGCTGATGAGCAGACAGCCAAAAAGCAGATTATCTCAATGATTCTCAAGGACAAGGGAAGCTGGGGGTCAACGTGTCTCTATGATCCTCTACGTTTGTGTTTCTGTAGACCTGTGTGGATATAAGAGTGTGTGTGTGTGCTTTTAGAAGTGTGTACATCTGTCCGGAAAGTGTCTCTCTCCACTAGCTACTGTATGTGCCAGCAGCCATGCACCCCCCCCCCCCTGTGGGTGTTCCTGGGGTGTCTGCATGGTGTCTGGTGTCCCTGCAGTAATGACCAACAGGTGTGTTCTATTGTTAGTGCCTGGAGAGCTGGGCCGACGGGAGAGGTGCACAACCATACACGGCTACAAGCATCTGTGCAAATAGGCATGCGCAATTCATGTTATTCAAAATCCTCCACCACTCTTCAAACCTTCGTCTTGGCTCCGTAACGGCGTGTGATCATGACATACATTGCAGATGTCTGTCACTGTTTTTGGTCTCTTACTCATCAATGCCTCGGGATCAAAAGACACTTGGTTGAAGACTCAACCGGAGCCAAACACTTTAATGTGCCAAAGTGTGGCATTTCACTAGCGTTTAGCTTTGAACACGTAGTCAGGGGGTGGTTAAGACGGATACCTTCGAGAAGCCAAAACTTTTGGGAATGTGTATCATCTGCTTTTAGAATGTGGAGGTCTGAGGAAAAGCATTTCTGTTGGTAAGGCCTGAATTCCTCTCCCCTTACTTGTGTACAACCCGACCAGTCTGATGGTTGCATCTGTCCTAGAGGTCAAATTGCTTGTGGGAGCATGCTGGAATGCAGGCCTGTACTGCAAACACATGCACTGAGGAAGAACCCGTTCATGCTCAGATATTTATATTATAAACATCATTTCTTTCCGTGAACCTTCATTCCATTTAACCATTTCCCTTTTTTACGTTTCAATACATAGACACTCACTATTTCCACATCGTGACCCAATGACACCCTGAGTGATTGAATTTGAATAAACGTTTCTTTCTCTTTTATAAATATGAAAAGCATGCTTTGTCCATGTGCTGTTGGAGGCAGGGTGGGGGTGCTGCGGTAAAGGCCAGTGAACCGGGGCAGGAACGTGTGTTGTGAGACCCAAAGGGAAGTCAATAGTGCCGGTGTAAATGAGGTGGCAATGGGCTGGAAGCTGATGTAAGAGGAACGAAGAGAGGTGAAGGTGGCAGCAGGTCACTGTATAGGGGGCAGAAGGAAAATGGGGATGTGGTGGTACCGTCCACCCAGAGAGAGAAAGAGAGAGAGAGAGAGAGAGAGTCTGTCTTTGAACAAGCAGACTTACTTACTCTGTAAATAGTAGTTGAGCTGCGGCTCGCCTCTCTGGTCCATTTGACTTTCCTCTCTCTCTCTCTCCTCTCTCTCTCTCTCTCTCTCTCTCTCTCTCTCTCTCTCTCTCTCTCTCTCTCTCTCTGTCTGTCTCTCATCACTGACATGTGCTGTCTGCTCGGGACACACTCCGTCATTCAAAGAGGACTTTATTAATAGGCCCTGAGCAAATACAGTCAAGTCTAAAAGTTTCCAAAGGGCTGTGCCACCGGCTAGAATTTCATAATGGGATAATAGCATGCATGGTTTATTACACATCCTCTTTATTTATCTGTATTAATATTAGCCTCATTTAAGCTATGTCACTCCTTATAGGTGGCAGGACATCGTACGCTTTGCACTTTGGAAATGTTTTATTCCTTCGATATGAGGAGCCAAGAAATGAATGCATTGATTGTGGTGATTCAGCTTTTTGATTCTCTGCCAACCTGAGAGGCATGGGAGTATTTAGCAATGTCGCTAATGAGATAAGGGCTTTTGTTTTGGTCATTAGATATCAATCATCTTCAACATCTGCTTTGAACGATCCACACGCACTTTAGGCTGATAACATTTAAACGGGGAAGGAGGCACTTTCAAAGGCATTCACGAGAATTCAAAGAATTTCCAATTTCCAAGAAAATAGGTTTGACCCAGCTCATTATTTCGGGCTTGGACTGTAAATAATTTGCAAGGCCCTATTTGCAATGAAAAGCCTTTTCTTGCACACAACCTGCCGCGGGCATGGTTGAATCATGTAATAGCAGGTATTTGGTCCAGCTATTCAACAAAATGCATTGCTATTCAAACACAACTTGATAAAATGTCTGCTACTTATTGGATCAGAGTTATCAGGCAGAGATTTATTTTCATTTAACTCCATTGTCTTAATCATTTGAGACATGTAATGTGATGGGAGGCAGAGCGAGAGAAGATGAAGCATGGTAGGTTTGGAGTAAAAAAAATAAAAAACTCACAGTTTAGATGTAAAGAAAAGGCCACCATATTGTTGTATCCCTTCTTTTGACCCTGATCTAGATCATTGCCACAGAGCGAAGGTGGACCGCTGTGTCCCCAGCCGCCACATCACTGACTGCTGCTTTCATCCAGACAAACTATGCATCCCATAAGAGCTCGCTGGTTGACTGAGCAAAGAATAAACTGCAGAAGTCCCAGGGTGAGAATGTCTGTCTTGCCCCATGGAGCTGAGATGATCATGGATCTAGTCAACACTGGGACGCTTTGAGGATCCTAAAGCTCTCATACATAATGCTACCATTATGCTAACGCAGACAACTTGGACTGGTGCTTCCAGACAATATTACTGTACATTTCATAACAGTTGGAGAGTGATTCTGCAATATTCTTGTAGTTTCATTATATTGCAATCATCTTCAAAATCTTACTTCCATCTTAAAGCCGTGGACATCGAAACACAGGCCACATTGTCCACTTGGCTTTAGAGTCCCCGAAGACATAGACACGATAACCTGCAATTATTGTCGTCATTTGATCTTGGAAGGAACTGGGACATTAATACAATTCCAACAACTTAAAAGGTTGGTTTTGGCACGGTTGTGTTGTAGTCTGTGGTTCACAGTTCGGTTGCAGACATGGTAGGTTATTAATCTAAATATACACATGATCCTGCCATACTGGTGTTCATTCAGAGGGAAGAAAATGTCCTTTTTCTTACTTATTAACATGTGTCCGTTTCAAACTTCTGTCTTTTGTGGAACACTGTCCGTTTGAGAAACATAATGACACTCTAGCTTACTATACGGGAGCGGACAGTATATACCTCTATGTTAAAATAGCAGAGCATTTGAAAGGCTGTATAAGTGTGCTTTCAGTTAAGATTTTATTGCCGACAGCAGGCCAGCAAACATGAGTGAGGTTTTACTTCTTTTTTTTTTTTTTTTTTTTATGAAACAGAGGCAAGAAGCTCTGTCGTTGTCTGGCCACAGGAATCTGACCATCCAGGCCGGCCTTTCTTATGTGGCCGCCCACCACAACCTCATGCATTCCAGGGCGCACAAACATGTTGACCAAATGGGACTCATCAATCCGGATTATTCCAGCATCCAGCTCTTTAACATCAACAATGTTTTTCACTTGTTCCTTTTCACCAAGTCACCTGCACGTCGGACCAGTATGGTTCTCATTATCTTGACATTTTTCTCACCGCCTCTTTTCCTTAAGCCATTTGTTTTTTACTGTAACCGTTCTGACTGCTTGTTATGAACAAGAATCAAAACTCCAAATTCAAAGAGCAAGAATTATTTGTTTTTCATTGAACTGCAAATTTAAGATGTTGTGACAACCTACCTGAACTTGTCTTCACTGTGTAGAGATGTAATGTTCCCAACAATCTACTTAAATCCTCTGCACCGGAAGACCAGCCATCTCAGGCATTGTCAGAACGATTACAGTCAGAGTGCAGACGATACTTGCACTTGAAATAATAGAAATATGTCAGTAATGATGCTGATTAAGGTTGCTGGATGGGGTCAGCCTTATCTATCAGTGAGTGTCAGGATCCTGTGATGACTCTCACATCGGGGTGTCTGAGTTCCAACATTCCCATTCCTCTTTCAGTTTGATAGCTAATCAATGAGGGGCCTGGAGGAGGACCAGCTGAGTTCAGATGAAGGGATCCTAATTGAATCTGACAATAATTTTCACATATTTCTCATGCCCTGTCTCTGATGCCATTAGCGACATCACTGTGATAATAGTTGCCATGACAGCATGAGCAATGCTCATTAATGACCCGGCTGGTGGTAATGTTCTTGGCCATATTTCCCTTTCCTCTTCCTCATTCTCCATTCTCTATCAACCTTCTCTCATTTTAAGATTAGGCAAAGGCCCCTCATCCCACAAACATTCAGGAAACAATTGTCTCTGATATCATTTCCCTATGAAATAAAAGCTTATCGCTATTTAATTGAATTTGTAGCTATTGTCTAACATGAGTTAGTGAGGTTTGAAGTGTGAAAAGATAAAACGGGTCAGGGGGAGTATTTCTTTCTGTCCATATAATCCACCAACCACAGTCTCCACAGCAAAGAGACGAGTGTGGAAAACAACCTCCATTAGGATGCTATTCTTACGCTTCAAGCGTAACAGAGCGAAATCGATGCAAAACAAACATCTGTTGTGGACAAGGCTGTGTTTTCAGTGTGGTCTGCAGCCGCCGAACAAGAGCCATGGACAATTTCCCGAGAGGCTTGGAACGACAAACACCTCCTCTTTTTTTACTGAGGACAAATGTTTCTGGAGGGGACCGTGTCCGTCTGCACTCACTGTAAACATGAGGGTGTCAGGAAGCAATGTCACATTCAACTGGTGGGGCACTTCCGGCATTAAGGGGCCAACGAGACAACCACAGAGGCGCTCAGAAGGAGGCAAACAGCTGTATGCCGACACACAAACATGCCCACTTGCACGTACAGTACATACACACAAAGGTCAAAAACTACTAAAAAGGAGAACTGCAAAACTTTATTTATTATATGGGCTTATATATACTGCATGGCTAAACAGTCATGTTATCATGGTGAGACAGTGTGCTGAAAGTAAAACAACGTGCTGAATTGGGGAACTGAGAACGTCTGTCTGTTTATCATTACACCCGGCGTTGGGAGATCAAAATCAGTCTAGTAGCAGATCTCACATAACAATGTATTAACGAAGCATATGAAGCAGTCAGAATAAGATGATCAGCCTACATGCTGAATGTGGATTAGAATAATGCACAGTGATTAGATTCCTAACTAGAGAGGATTGAAGTGGTGACAATCAACAGAGGTTTAGGTTTTATTTCTTGTTTTTGTGACAAAAGACACCCAACACTTTAAAGACATGTGTGACTTGGCAGTGATGAAAAAGCCCGACTTCTTTAGAAAAAGATCTCAAACTGCGTTTCAAGCTCAAGTCTCCCCACTCTTCTCGGAAAGCCTCATGAAAAGCCTGACATGCAAACGAGAGAGGAGAGCAGATCTCTTGCTGCTTGAGTGGATGCACATTTGAATCTCTTTGTCATGGCAGAGAAAGACATGAAAAACATTTTGAAGTTGGCTGACAGATTCCATTGGTCCTGAGGCTGTTTGACGTGCCGCGTCCCGGCAAATTAAGGTTAAGGCAAGGTAGATGGAGTCTATCAGAGCTTGACTCTGCCTCATCAGATGGAACAAGCAGCTGCAGGGCATCCCTTGTCTCGGTCTCGTCACTACACATGTGCGTTCGCGTACATGTGCAGCCAGGGAGTCATCAACGTGTGCACACCAATTACACATGCACACATGCACACACACACACATACATACACACAATCATTATGTACATGTAAATCTCTCTTTATAAAGCAAATCATATATGCTACATATGCTAAAGTTACAAAACCAGTTTATCAGTGCCCCACCCAAGATCACATATTCTCCAATAATAAAGAAAATCAGATTCTTCATCATTTTTTTAATGTGATTTTGGATCCTTTTTAGAACTTCTTGGTTACTGGATTTTGCTGTATCCAAATTTTTCAACTCCCCCACACTCCATTTAGTCCAGATAATCAGAGTCCAATGATAAAAGACCCTGAAACTCTGTCTCTGTCTCATTACTGTAAGAGGAAGTGAGACAGGAAGTCTAATGGAAGGGAAGCTACTGCAGACGACGAGTCCTTTCCTGTAACAATGCGTCACATATACGTATGACTGAGAGATTCTCAATAACTTATAAGACTCAAAGTATGAAGAAATAATACAAGCATGTACAGCAACGCACCCTCCTACAAATGAATTTCTTTGCTTGCAATGCACATAACACACACTGGAACCTTCGCCGTGGACCCGAATGTCTGCTGCAGCTCAGGAAGTGAAGTGTTTCTTCACTTCTGTTTTGCACAACAGCTGGACAGACAGACAAGATCGAGCGGGGAGTTTCCATCACACTCAAACCCTCCGAACACTTGTGAGTTCAGATTGATAAGTAGACAGATAAACAAGCACCCAGACATTCGCACAACCTTCACCCGGCGCAGTATGAGCTCCATCATTACAAACACCACACTTCCCCTTTCTACACAGTCTTGAGGAACCCAAAACACTGCCGACAACCCTCCTGATACCGATCACTGAACCAAATGAATGAAGGGTTTACTGCAAGCTGGTCTGATGTAAATGTTTAAGCTGAGGGGACATTTGTTCCCCAACTGGTTACAGTGCCCAGACCACATCCCCCCCCCCCCCCCCCCCCCCCC
>CAAKHC010005397.1:3498-13798 GCA_901007825.1 Macroramphosus scolopax | reverse complement strand
TCACGTTAATGCAGTTCAGTGTGAACTCCAGATTCTAACATGAACGAGAGAGAACGACACAAACATGGCCGCTGCCCTCAAGTTTGAAACAGCAACAACATCACTGAGGTGTGTGAGTCGTCGACGCCGTCGTGGTCGGACCAGTGGCGCGTTCATGAGGTACGGATGTTTGATGCTGTGACGTGTTGCTGGCTGTGATTATTCAGAGCAGCGGTAAAGTCACACTGCGGTCAGTTTGCCATGGATGGTTTCATAACAGGTGACCAGAGTCACGCAACCATGGAGCGCAGGTCCCGGAAGAACCCATTACTGTGTTGGGTAGGCATATGTACCCCGTGTGTTCGATTCCCGTTTGCAACCACAAGTTTCTTCAGAACGAGTCGACACTGTAAACTGCGACCATAAACACTTAAAACTGCGCATGACACCACCGGCTGTTCTGCTCATGATGCATTGTGGGAGTCCGCTGAGAAGGCGGAGCTGTCAGGTGACGATGACGATGGTGTGTTTGGGGCATTAAAGGTCGGAGGTCAAAAGAGTGTGATTTGTTGCCCTCCAGTGCGTGAAACCAAAACCTTGCAGCTCTGCGGAGGGATGGACTGAGAGCGAGCAGACGTGTTCCATCCTTCATCTTCATCTGTATTTCTTATATTTCTACACTCAGACTTTAATCAATCTAATCTACAAGTAGAGTCAAGAGATGAGAGTCATGAAAAAGTTTTAAAGGTCGAAGGTCATAAGGACAGAAACTCAGTCCCGACACGTCGAACAAAATCTGTTGCAGAGGATTAAATCTTAAAACTGCAACTTCAGTCAAGAGACTGAAATTAATTTTAACTTTAGTGGTTTCAAATTAATATCGATAACAATAACGATAATAATAATAATGATAATAATAATAACGATAATAATAATAACAATAATAAAATAACAATAATAATAACGATAATAATAACGATAATAATAATGATAATAATAATAACAATAATAAAATAATAATACTAATAACAATAATAATAATAAGCATAATATTGATTTCAGAAGATTTCACCTCCTCCAGAAAAAATTTAAAATTATATTAATATTTACATTTTTATAATTTTACTTTGCAAAAAAGTGTAAAGAAATGAAAACACTTTGAATATTTATTAGTGTGATGTTTTTTCAATATGTGTATTATAGTAATACACACACACGCACACGCACTTATTTTTTACAACTAATAAACAATCTTGTGAAATATTTTTTCTTCCTTTTTAATGTTTTAAATATTTCGGAATCATTTATAAAATGTTTTCCGTCACTATAAATATGAATGTAAAGAAGAAAAGAATGAAAAATGTGTAAAAATACAAAAAAATATTTTTTAAACGTTACCTTTATTAATTAAGATTAATACATAATAACATAATATTAATAATTCTATAATTTCTGTTGAAATTATTTTATAGTTTTGGCACTTTAAATTGTTTACTTGTTTTATTTAATATAAAACAGACTTTGAATTTTTTCTGTTTCTGAGATGTGAATTGCATCATGTTTTATTGTCCAGAGATAAATATACCTGCAAATAATCCAAAAATTAAAATAAAACTTTGTTAATTCAGCAGAAGAGTTTAAAAATTAAATCCAAATAATCCGATTGGATGAAAAGAACAAAGAACATCAAGAGAACAACGAACAAATCTGCTGAACGCCACGATGGAGGTGAAATGTGTCTGCAGTTGTTTGCGACCCCGCAGCCACGAAAAAGGGGGTGAGTGGGGTGGGGGGTCTGGAGGGGTCAGGAGTGAGGAGGGTGAGGAGGGGTGAGGGGGGGGGTCTGGAGGGGGTGGATTAGTTCTACTTGGTCGCCCGCCAGCTCTCCCCCCTCCTCCCTCCTCTTTGTCCCGGCTGTCAGCGGCCGACACGCTCCACCAATCAAACGCTGCAGCCAACAATGGCTGCCATCATTCCCAGCATTCCCTGAGAGGACGAGGAGTCTCTCCAAAGATCCTCCTGCGGGACGAACTCTCACTTCTCTGATCTCCCGCTCGAGTCGGAGCTCAGAGGTCTAATTTGACTCGACTGTTCGTCAGTCCGGCCGATCTGATGTCGGCGGGGCGAAACGAGTAACATCAGATGACGGTGACACGCAGACACGTGACGGAACACGGAGACAGGTGACGGTACACGGAGACAGGTGACGGTACACGGAGACAGGTGACGGTATACGGAGACAGGTGACGGAACACGGAGACAGGTGACGGAACACGCAGTCACGTGACGGAACACGCAGACACGTGACGGAACACGCAGACACGTGACGGAACACGCAGACACGTGACGGAACACGCAGACACGTGACGGAACACGCAGACACGTGACGGAACACGCAGATGGAACACGCAGACAGGTGACGGAACACGCAGTCACGTGACGGAACACGCAGTCACGTGACGGAACACGCAGACACGTGACGGAACATGCAGATGGAACACGCAGACAGGTGACGGAACACGCAGACAGGTGACGGAACACGCAGACAGGTGACGGAACACGCAGACACGTGACGAGACATGCAGGGATGTGGCGGAACACGCAGACACATGACGTCACATACGTGAACACACACGCAGAAGTGGGACGTCTCCACTCTTTCATGCTCAGTGTCGTCCAGTTTCAGACGAACTTCCTGTGAACTCATCGGTATTTACAGACGTGTGAAACTGGAGGTGGCGACGTGGACGTGATTGACAGCTAGACTGTGACTGGTGGTGGGGTTAATCATCCCGGAGGTCAAAGGTCAATACAGAGAGCTGAGCAGCTTATAGAGCAACTGATCAATCAAGACATGAGTGATGAAGACTGATTTCCCTTTCTGATAGATGGTTCTAATTCTGACTCAATCCCACTGATAAGAACAAGGTGGACAAAATATTAGGAACACCTGTCAGTAGAAGGACAAGCAGGAAATGACACGTGTGTGAAACTACACAGGAAGCATTTTCCCGTCAATCATCCTGATTGATTGATCGACCACACAATCGATCATCTCGTCATTCATTGATTCAACTGAGGGAAGTGATTCAGGATCAACAGCAGCTTGGAGCAGGAACACAGAAACGTTCAGCTGCGGCCTCACGACGCTCAAACTCACATCGGCTGTTTGTGTTGATCAATAAAAGATTTTCTCTCTAAGTGATCAGTGTTTCCATCTATAAAAGCCGTCAATGTGAACCTGCGGCGTTTTCCAGAGTGACCAACAGTCGGAATGACGGCGTGTGTGACGTCCACAGCGTGACACACACTTCACCACCGAGGACGGTTCCAACACACGGCGGAACTTCGGCTTCATTGACGTCCGGAAGACGGCGCCGGCCGTCTGCGATCTTAATCCTCGGTGAATCTCACAAATCGCTGTAATTTGTAATTCAGCAAAAATATTAGGGACTACGAGGGTTTACTGAAGCGTGATTTACAACCGTCTCTGTGTCGGCGTGAAGTCGCAGCATCTCTTCAGCAGAGAAACACAAACTGAATGCGGCCTTTTAAAACGTGAACACAAGATAAATTCTGCTTCATCAAGCAACACAAGAACAAAATCACTTCCTGTCTGTGAGGGAGGGGGTGGAGCTTTATCAGGCTCCTGTCAGGGGCCACATTGACCCCCCCAGGTCTGGAGAGGGGGTCTTATCAGCAGCCCGACACGGCCTGGATTACATAGCCCCAGTGGCTGCTGGGAGTTCTGTTAATCTGACCGCTCATTAATATTTAATAGAAATCCTGCCAGGAGACACAGACGGCAGCTTTTTCTCTCCGACCGTGTCGCTCAGCCCCGTGTGCTGGTTGGCTGGGAGCCATTTCGCCCTCCGACCGGCCAATCAAGAGCAGCGACTCCCCCCTGCTGCGACTGAAGCAAAGAAGCCTGCCAGTCCAAACTCAGGGACACACATGACACGGGCTGATGACTGACCACCTACTGACCTCGTTATGGACTCGTTAAGGCCTCGTTACGACCTCGTTAAGGCCTTACTATGGACCAATTAGAAACAGAACAAACTGTTGTTGTAACTATTTCTTTAAAGGATCCAGATTCTTGTTATCACAGAACTGTTTTGCGCTCGTCGTTCGTTGTTGGTGTTTTTCTTGGCTCATCTTCAGAAGCAGAACTGTGTCTTTGAAATGTTTTCTGGTTGTTAACTCTGTTTATGTCGAGCCTATTTGTGTCTTACTGATCATCAACTTACTGTTTCATTTACATATTCTGATATCAAATTAAGTTTATTGTAACAACTGAATAGAATTTAAAGAACCGCAAACTTCAGTTCAAACACGACTCGTCCAACCGTAAATGTCCCAGAAACAAAGTCTTCACAGAACATTCAATTATCACATTTCAGAGGTTCATTTTGAGGAAGTTTGGCTTTGATGTGAAAACGAAATGTTTGTCTGACATCCAGCAGCAGTTTGGAGTTTCTCCTCGGGAACATCTGATCCGACCCAGCTGAACATTTCCAGCTTCTCTTTCTGAACATAAATTCAGTGCGTGCAGAGCGAAGCGTCACACTGCTGTTATGGTTTTTATCCCGGCTGAAGCGCCACATCGACAGGAGAGAAAATAAAGGTCACATACCTTTACAGCAGCAGCAGAGCAACAGGAAGCAGCAGACACACCGGAGGAAGAAGAAGAGAAAGAGAAATGAACATACAACTTGTGAAAGAGTCCATTCAGTAAACGGTTCTTCTGGCCTCCACTTTCTACATCAGAACCTTTGACACAGTAATCAGGTGAGACGTCCTGTTCAGTCTCCGTCTTCCTCTACTATAACCTCGTCTTACCGAACCTTCAGCTAACCTTCTCCTAATGTTAAAACAATTGGACAATGTAAAAGGCTTTATGTCCCCAAAGCATGAGAAAAAACCTGGTGCACACACGCACGCACACACGCACACGCACACAGTATACATGTGAGGCTGCGGATTCAGTATACATGGAATCAGCAGCATCGCTAACAGTTCCTGATGAAGCACACGATGAGGGCAGTGATCAGATCCAGATGTGAGCAGCTGGGCTCTGATTGGACAATCAGCGTGGACGCCCCCTCTGAGCGCTGACGGGCTCAAAATGTGTGAAATCAGAAGCTGCTGGAGTCCAAGAGGCCGGAGAGACATGAGACATGAGACATGAGACATGAGACATGGTCTAATCAAATGTGTGCAAGACAGACAGACAGACAGACCAACTCGCTTCATAGGACCTTTGAGTTGATTTATTATTATCTATTATTTATGTCTGTTTTGTTTTACAGTTGCCGTCAGTCTGTTACTCATCAGATGAGGCCAGTTACCCAGAATGCACTGCTGCCTGTACACAAATCTAACGTGTTCTAATGAAGTCAAGAGGGGCGTGTCCTGATGACTGAGCAGCTCCGGGACAGACAACACGGCAGCTCGGCGCTTTCTTTAATTCAAACGTGAAAAGATAAAATCTTCTTGCTTCAGGTCTGAACGTTCTGGTTCTGAATGATCGTCATTCATGTCCCTGTCAGGAAACTCAAACCAGAGACGACCTTCGACCTCTGAGCTCCGACTCCAACCCAAACAAAAAGCTTAGTCACATTCACACCGCGGAGAGCGAAGAAGGAGGAACAATAACCAGACAGGAGAGGGATTATAGTGTGTGAGGGAGTGTGTTAGTGTGTCTGTGTGTGTGGGAGTGTTAGTGTGTCTCTGGGAGTGTGTGAGTAAGCGTGTGTGTGTGAGAGAGTGTGTTAGTGTGTGGGAGTGTGTGTTAGTGTGTGGGAGTGTGTGTTAGTGTGTGGGAGTGTGTGTGTGAGATTGTGTGTGAGTGAGTTTATTTGTGTGTCTGTGTGTCTCTGGGAGTGTGTTAGTGTGTGTATGGAAGTGTGTGTGATTTTTAACACACTCCAAACTACTCGACAAAATTGGTTGACGTCAAGTTGGATGAACGTAATGTAAAATGATATTTTCTTTCTTTTCTTTTGAAACAAAAACTGTAAATCAGCTATAAACAGGACGTGGTCGCTCCCGGTAACGTCCGGTGATTTTCAAAAGCAACATCAGCTCTTGAATCAGGAGCCTGAACCTCCTCCCGCTGGTCTGTTAGCTGTCATGCTCCTCTGATGCTCTTTAGGCATTAAACACTATGTTCTGTGGGCTTCACGCTGCTGTTCAGAACCTGCGCTGGTTCTGTGCAGGCCATTAGAGAGGGAGGTCCCACAGACACACAGCCACTCATCCAGAACTCTGCTGCTTATTAAAGCACTTACGTGCTGGAAAAATCTGCCAGAGGTTACAGGAGGCCATTTCTCTTCAGAGAACAAACAAAAGAGAAAGATGGAAGTGAAAAAAGGAGGCGACAGACTTCTGGAAACAACCCTGGAGAAGCAGACGCACATCTGGAGACAAAAGAGGACTGGAGGAGAAGAAGAAAAACAGATTTGAAAACAAAACAAACCATTATACTACTTTGTGTGATTAGTGGACTCGACATGTTTGACTCACTGACGAACTTTTACTTCGGTCAACAGAAAACCGACTGCTTCACAGTGTTCGATGTCTCAGACAACTGACGGGTCAGACTGTTGTCACACACGTCGATCAACCGAACTGATCAGTCAGGATTTCTACTGCTCATCTATCAATAACACATCAGGGAGTGAGTGTCTCCAACAGTTTAACAACCAGCAACAGTAACCGGACGTACAACCCATAAACACCAATAACTGATCAGTGGACGTGAGTGGACTCATCACGGTGGATCTTCGGTCTTCCGGTCGGGGACGGTCAGGTCACCTTCTCATGAATTTATGTTCAACTGATTTTACATTTTCACATTATTTGTACTGACACACTGGGAGCTGCAATGCATTGTGGGAGCTGGTTTTGGTTCCGCGTGTGATAGGAGTTGGACTTCCTGTTGTCAGAGACGCTCTGAGCCCTCTAATCTCCTCTGAGTTCATTACCGACAGCGGCGCCGCCCCGCCGCCGCCTGTTTGTCAGATACCGTCCCGTATAAATGTGGCGTCTTACCACAGCGGGCCCACCAGCAGCCAATCAGAGCGCGGGGAGGGGGGGGACGTGGGAGCGAATTAATGAAGAGGAGACATGTGTTCAGACAGTGATGAAGATGATGAGGATACACACCAAGGACACAGGATCCTCAGTACACAGAGTACACACAGTATACTCAATAGTACTGGAAGTACTCAGAGTACTCAGTGTAATGAACAGTACACAGATTACATGAAGTACTCAGAGTACTCATTGTCATAAACAGTACACAGAGTACACTGAGAAGGAATATTTTTTCTTTTTTTATAATCTATGAAGTCAAAGTAGATGAAGTTTACGAGTGTATTTGTACTGGTCATCACTTCCTCAGTACCCGTTCAGTGTTTCTGTGTTTACAGAGGTCTTGAAGGTTCCTCTGGTCCATGTCGGCATCTTGTTTTGACGGCAGGATGAAGTCATTTCACCATAATGAGGTTTGTCATGCTGCTGGTCACGTTCATTAATTAACACTGTGTGTGTTTCCTGTCCGACACTAATAGAAACACTAATTGTTCGGCTCCGCTGGTCATCAACACCACAGCCTGCTGGGATTATTCAGGGAAGTAATAAGGGACTAATTAAGTGACCTAACGAGGGAGCGGGGGGAGGGGGGTCCCTGATGGACAGATAATTACAGCAGAGAGGCCTCACCTGTGTACGGACCAGGGGGGGGGGGGGGGGGGTCTATACTGTGAGGACATTATAGAATTACAACATTGAGCTCTGACATTCCTCCTGCTGGTCTACAGAGGGTCTCATTTGACTTAAAGTCCAGGGTTCGATTCCCACCGTCACACTGCCGACAGCGGCTCCCTCAAACCAACACACGACTTGTGAAGAAGACCTGGGTGAGAGGAGAGGAGGAGGCGGAGGACGATGGCAGATGAATAAGTAAATGAAGGTGTGTTCCCAGCGTGTAATAGGGGGATGAAGCAAAGCAGTTTGGGGTCAGTTTCGGAGGGAAAATGGGCGCCACGGGCGTCGCTTCCATTTAAGACAGTGAATACAGCAGTGAAAGGCATGATGGGAGATCGGCGTGAGCGTGAGCAGACCAGGAGGCCTGTTTACGTATTCATTGAGCACATATGTGATTTTCCCTGACTTGCCGACGTGACTCCACCCGAGGTGAGGCATGATGGGAGCTGCATGCCGGAGCCGAGAGTTTCTACTGAAGAAACTATATATGAGCAGAAGATGTGTCTGAAACGCCGGAGTGAAGCCGGTGCAGAGGAGTCTTGTGGCTGTGTCGCCCTGTCTTGAGGCGATAAACAGGTGAACAACATAGAAACATGACAACAGGCTGAAGGTGTCTTCAGTCGTAACAAACAAGATCAGAATTATACAAAGATAAGGAATGACCTGAAAGAACTGCGTTGACTGCGGCTCCTCCACCATGATGACCACTGGGACGTTAAATGTCTCTCCGGGGACATCATGGGTGGAGGAGCAGCATCCGCCCGCCACCTGCCAGCAGCAATCAGCCTCCAGAGGAGGAGGATCAGGACAGTTACACAAAGTGTGCGGCTTCTTTGGTATTCATGCGCTTCCCAGGAGCTTCTTATGTATTCATGAAAAATGATAAAACATGCAGCTGAGCGCTGAAAACACGGAGCTGACACAGAACCCGGAATCACGGAGGTTCTGGGACCAGGAAACATCATCTTCACCTCGTTATCCTGTTTCTGACCCCTGAGCGTAGCACACAAAGAAGAACCTTCCCTCTCCGACCAAACATGTGACCAGCATATGGTCGTCTAATGACTGAAGGATGGATGTGGATCTAACCTGGATGTGGTTCTGAAGAACTGAAAAATGGGCTTGGTTCTGAGGATCCTAGTGTGCTTGTGGTTCTGAAGAACCTACACATTCTGTGTGGAACTGTTCCTGCTCTGTGTAAAGTTCTTTCTGTCACATGATCTCTGATTGATAACTTCCGTCATCACGCCGCTGACACGTCTGCAGCCATGTAACGTGATAGACGGAGCCGTGGACAGACAACTACAGCTCCCAGCATGCCTCTGGGCTCAGGTAGACCCTCACTGAAGAAAGGGGAAGAAAACAGAGTGATGCAGGAAGGAGCCTTGAACTGTCTCCACCTCGTTTCCTTGTCAAACTACAACTCGTCGCCATGGCTGACAAGGAGGAGGTCACCATGGTAACATCCTCCAAGGAGACCTGAGCTGCTGCAGGTGAACTGCTTTCCTCATCATCACCTGTGTGTCCAGGAAGTAGACAAGTCCCGCAGGACAAGAGAGATTGCTTGGAGGAAGGACAGATCATGTCCACATCCTCATGTCCTTTCAGTGAGTCAAAGCCTGTTTCTCCACTACAATATCAGCTGTGAGCAGTCAGGCAGTAAATCATTTCAATAACAAGAGTGCAGGACGGTTTGGACACGACACCGCAAGAATACAGAGAAGAATTGTTAGACCGGTTTCATCTAGATCCTCCTGCAGGTTTCAATCTTCGTGATTTCAAAGTGAATAATCTTCAGAATCCTTGGTCCACTTGATTAAAGCTCTGCAGACATCACAAAGTGGACCAGTGAAGCTGTGGGAGATCTTCAGGCGTCCTTGGACTGCACTGACTGGGATGTGTTCAGGACCGCTACCAGTGGTGTGGACAAGTCTACAGATGCTGTGATGTCCTCAGCTTTTCTTCCATCAGCTGTGTGCCATCACAAACCGAGGTGAGTTACCACGACAACAAACCCTGGTCCACAGCTGAACTCAGACAGCCAAGGAGCTGGCGTTCAGGAGTGGCGACAGAAGAAAGTTCACAGAGGCGACGTTCAGGCAAGGAGGAGGGAAAACTAAACACCGAACACGCTGCAGCACACAGACGAGGCTCACTGACGCAGTCTAGAAACAACGCCTCATTTTGATGATTGTGGGGGATCCATCAGGTCGATCCTTCGGCCGCGTTGCATATCCAAGAATGCACTTTGCACCATGTGTTGAGCCAGGCTACGCTGATGTCATGTGTCACTTTAGTGTGTTTTAATATTCTTCAGGCGACAACGAAATCGTTCAGATTCCCAGAATGTGGTCAGTTTTTCAACCGCTTGTTTGAAACCTGCTGCAATGGTTTCAGGAGACCAGCAGGAGACAGGAAATAAAGACAAGGAAAGTCTGTTTACAGATTCTTTCAAGACCTGCAGGCAGACTCAGTGTGTGTGTGTGTGTGTGTGTGTGTCTGTCAATAGAATATATGAAACTGCTTTTTTATACCCAAAGACTTGTAT
>CAAKHC010005396.1:6641-19893 GCA_901007825.1 Macroramphosus scolopax | reverse complement strand
TCCATTATAACCAGCTTCATGAAATAATCACCTGGATGCTCTACGGTCAATATTAGTGTACAACAATCAGTCCAGATGTGCTGAACACATCTGGGATGGATTGGAGAGCTGTTGGCTTTGATTGTCTAATTCCAGGTGATTTTAGAGAATGAATACCAAGTGTGCAACATGCAGCATCATTACAGAGGTTGGATTCTTTAACAATTCTACACATGGAAACATTTAAACAACAAAGCTTTGTATTAGAATCACACTTAGTTGTGTGTGCTGAACCATGAAACAGGAAACAAAGCATTGTGGGTAATATTTTAGGCTCTTTAAAACTGACAACTGTTATTGTGTTCACACACTTGGGATTCTGTCAATCACTTTTAATTAGACATTGGAAATGGTTTTCATTGAACACTAACATGTTCCCATAGTTGTTGAGCACATCTGGACTCAGAATGATCATAGAGCATTGAAGATCATTATTCCATGAAGCTGTTAGGATGGAGTTCAATGCTGACAAGAGCAGCTGACCACAAACTGTTCAACGGTCGTGTAGTTACATAAAATATATGTACAATATATATGCCCCCCCCCCCCCCCCCTCCCTCAAAGTCAAACCACTTTTCTGCTTCTTCCAGGAGTCCGGGGAGGCTGCAGAATAATTAAAAATGACAGTTTGGAGCAAACAAACAGATTCCAGAGGAAGAGCACGCTCATGAATAATTCAGAGTCTTTCTGCAAAACGCAACTTTTATAATGAAGTATGAGTGCAAGAAAAATAAAGCTTCGGAGGGACGTGCCGCTGCTGACAATGATCCTGCCACTTACAAAGACCACAAGGTGACGAAGAGTTTCCAAAAGGTTTGCATGATGAAGACGACGTGATTACACTTCATGTTCCGAGTGCAAAAGGAAAATCCATGGAAGTCTTGATGGAGATGAAAATGAATCAATCGTATGGATGTAATCCGAGTGTTCCTCCACTTGATCTTTAAAAGCCGAATGAATACGGAGCTTTTTCTTTATTCTGGATCTTTCACTTTGGAGAGACTCACTTATTGATTCCACCCTCAGAACTCCGCCCTCGCACTCACATCAAACCACTCGCTCTTGGAACTGCTGACTCTGAAATGACTCTTTAACCAGGTTCCTCCACTGCCGACATTCACAGATTTATTATACGTTCTTCTCCTGCTTCGGTGATGAGCTCTGGATTAAAGGAAGAAAGTTATTTAATATATCCAGCAGTGGTTTACACCGTCCTCCGTTCATGGAGGCGACTTGGTGAAGTTATTCTGCAGTGAGACGACGGTCAGCTAATTAAAGTGTATACAGTCCCTGAGGTGTTCCTAATATTTTGTCCATCCCTTTTCCATGAAGTTGGGTGCTCAGCTGCAACATGTGAACATACCAGCAGGTGTCGCTGCACACTTCCTCTGGCGTTGCTCTTCAACACCATGGAGCCCCATGGGTGGGGAAGCCTTGACCTGTGATCGGCGTGCTTCAGCAAAGATAAACCTTCCCCAACGCTGCGTGGCTTGAAAAGCCCGGTCGTCATGGAAACCTCAGCATCACGGAGTATTGGATCTATATAAATGTATAGACGTGGATGGTGGTGTGGCTGCACTGCCTTCATCCCTTTGACCCCGGTTAGATTGTTCTTATTTCCCCTGGTTTAGCAGCCAGGTCCTCCTGATATATGAAATTAGACGTCAGCGTCTCGCCAGCGGAGCTCGATATTGCTTCACTCGGTTTGTCACCTCGACTCTATTTGAGCTTTATTGCTATTATGAGGATCAAACCGAATGAGAAGACGACGCACTGGAACTTTTCTTGTAATGGTGGACGTTCAGCTGAAGATGTGTCCTGATGTGGGTTCATTTATAAAGATGGTAATAATGAAAAGTGCCCTGATGTCTTTTCTTTCTCAGCCGATGTTGATTTACACTCAAACAACGGCATTGACGCCCTTTGAACAGCTGATGGGATCTCAGACGACATCCTGAAAATGTGATATTTGCAACCCAGGTTCACCTGTCGGTTTAAATATGTCAAACATTTTGTTGTTGTTGCTGTTGCTGTTGGTCATCCTCCTAACATATGTTATTTACGTGTCTCTCACTTCCTGTCTGTTCTTGTTGTTCGTCTCACCTTTCCCCTCGAGTTCAACCTTTTCTTTGTCTCGTGAGTTTCAAGGCTTCCTTCCGTGTGCGGTCAGATCCTTTTTCTCGTTTCCTCACTTCTCTCTTGTTTTGTTTGCCCGCCTCTCTAAGATTAAAATAATGAGATGCACACCGTGAGGCCCCTCCCACTGTCTGGGAAGCAGCTGCTCAGCGATTGGCTGACAGCGGAGCGCCCTCAAGAGGACAGATCTGTAGTTGCATAAACATTTTATTCTGGTGAGTGAACTAACTTGTTTTAGTTTCTATTAATACTTGTTTCGAGCTGCAAAGCTGCCCAGACACAAGGGTTCCCAAAGTGAGGTCCGGGGACCCCCATGGGTACTTGAGAGTCTTCACGGGGGTCCTCAGCAAAATGTGTAATATTTAAATTTCACTTTTATTTTGAAAAATAATCATTTCTTGACATTTAAAAAATATTTATTTGTTTTCTCATTTCTTCCTGATTCACTCCATTTCTTTACACGTGTTTGTGACTAGAAACCACAATAAGATTTGTAAATTGGTGTTTTGAGTTCATTTATAGATGATTTTAAAGGGAGTTTTGCAACATTTCTCTGATACGAGGGTCCCTGCTCATTAAAATTACTTCAGATGGGGTCCGTGGAGGATTGACAGTCTACTTTGGGGGAAACTCCTGGCCCCGTTGATACTAGTACATCGAGAGGTTCTTATCTATCTTTCAGTAGGCGTGTTCGAGGCTCTCCTATAGAGCCGAAACACTGTTCTACATCACATTTATCGTCTCTCAAACATTGTTCTGACTGTATATATATCCTGCCGTGTTTGTGTATTCAGCCTCGTCTATTGAAATCAGGACGCGACCCAACCGACAGACTCACTCTCAGATGACGTTGTAGATAAATTGGGAGATTATTCATTTGAAGTGTGAAAATCCCCCTTTGAGTGACCGGTGTGGTTCACCCACCGACATGAAGACAGGCGGCATCCTCGAGTCATGCGTCCCGTTTTGCTCTGCGGCGGGTTGATGCCGGCTGGCGGGGACGATCCTGGGAGGGAGCTGACACATCTGGGATGTTTCAAATGTCTGTTTGGTCTCAAACCGGTTCCTTTGTTGGTTGAATTCAGACTTTGTCTTTGCAGGTACAAGCAGGTACGAGGGTAAAGTGTTGCTGGTCTTTGTTCAGCGTCAAACTAAAGCAACAATAGGCAACATTTCACGATCGGGGTTACAAGAGGTTTTCAGTAAAGTAAAGCTGCAGAGGACCAAGACAAAGCATCATTATTTAATGGTGTAGATGATGCCGTCATCAGTTCACCTGTTCTCTATTCCCTCATCAGTTCACCTGTTCTCTATTCCCTCATCAGTTCACCTGTGACCTTGTTTACCTGCCTGGATTTCTTTGTATCCTTGCACCTGTAGTAGTGAAGGATCTTTCTCTGCCTCCTGAGTCGTTCTCTTGGGTTCCCGTTTGCTTCAGACACCAAAGCGTGGCTGAATAAGAAGACGGGAACTGTACGACAGTATGAAGGCGCACAATGATCAGACTAGCAGAAACAAATCTGTCAGAGATGAGTTGTGGCTGAGTTCTTTATCTGTTTTTTAATCCATATATTGTCTGTTCCCAGAGCATCTATTAACACTGGTGACCAAGGAGCATCGATGGCCGCCATCATCAGCTTCCCTCTGACCGCACGGTGTGTTAGTGGCTCTATTTTTACTCCAACGAGTGTATTAATACATATGGATGCTGCGATACGGAGGAATAAATGCCCACGGGGACGCCACTTGAACATCATCTGACTCATTTGGAGACATAAGTCCATCCCCGATGGCGGCGACCTAAATGTCCTATGTGAAGGACATCATTCATGATGGAGGACGGCGTGTCATTTCAAGACGGTTTGATTGTTTGTGCAGGTCATGATTATTAATCTGCACTGCTCCTTTATTCAGGTTCATGAAAGGGGGTTGAATTTAATCTATAAGAAGACAGAGAATAAGAATAAATAAATACATCTGTTTTTTATTGATACGACCACAAAGGAGAGAGTTTTAGAAGTTAACCTTCCGCACTGCAGCTGCTGTCTGCCAGCTGTGCAAGAAACAACTTCATTTTGTCTGGACTCTCATCAGGTGTCTTTTCTCTCTCTAAATGTTTGTATGATCACTACCGCAGCTTTGAGAAGGTTCTCAAGGAAGTCAACTGATCGGTTGGAAAGGCAATAATTACGTTTAAGTGGCCGGCGCCCTCTAGTGGCCAAAGGAAATATGAAGGAGGCAAGTAGGACAAACTTGATGTTTACATATTAGCTAGACCATCTGCATGAGGACGAGGCCAGTGTGGTTTCCACCTAACCTCAACAAACGTGCTTATTCCACTGTTAAACCGTGATTGCTTTCCTGACTGGAAGTCAAACACGGCTCAGGAATCATGATTACGTGTTGTATCAGAGGGTTCGAACCTATTGACTGAGTGGTCTCTGGGGTCAAAGGACTCGTTCAAACCGTGTCACACTTACAGATTTATAAACTGTAGCAGCAGGCAGGGATTTTTATTTCAGGCATTGTTTGGAATGCAAACATTATGAATTTCTCTTCATGGAGTAGATCCACCCCCCACCCCCACCCCAGCCCCTCCCCCTGGGATTACTCAACAAAAAGCTGTAAATATGCAAAGCAGATTAATTAGTTTTCCAAGGTCACCCGTACAGAAAGGGGCCCCATGTGTTGATGAACCTGTGAACTGTGTTGGTTTAAAACCATTAATGTTCTGATTACATGAACTGTATCAACGGGTCCAAACAGGGAACATCATAAATGATTAAATAAAACATTGAAGAGACTATTAATCAGATATTGAAGCACTTTACATTGACTGGATAATAAAGTAAAACACTTTGCTGTTGTACGTCAGCTGATCGTCACGGCAGCACCGCCCTCTGCTGGACTGTAGAGGTCAATGCAGGTATCGACAGGCTCCACAGCAGCATTGCACCACTTGATGGTGCAGTTTAAACGGATGTCAGTAATCTAATGGGCTCCTGCAGGAGCTTCAGTGCCTCTCACTGCCCTCCCCAGAGTTTAATTGTATTAAAGTATGGGATCATATTCAGATCAATGGCCGCATGCTAACACTTGTCTTTCCAAAAGAGCCCACAAACAACGACTGTAACATTAGAGCTGTTTAATTGGAAGTCGCTCTAACAGCATGTGAACATTTCTGAGGCTTCATTCCGCTTCATTTCATCGATGTCGCTGTCAGCGGACACAAAACTACAAGTTGCATGTCATCGCTCCGGGGGGGAACTTTGGGATCAATACTGGGCCAACATATCAGGCTGTATTGGAAAGTCTGTGTGGCTGATTGCTTGCTACATCAGTCCACATCCATTTCCGACTCGCTGCCCTGCCCTGCTGCTCTTTGTGCAGAGAGAACTCAGGCTGATATCTTCCTCCTGTCTTCCAGTCCCGGGACGTTTTCCACAAACACCACCAGAGCTTGTTTCTGGAAGTTTCTGAAAGCTTTTACGGACCGATGGAGACGTCAGGCTCCACGGGTTTCCTCTGGGGACCGGAGGGAAGCTTCTCATGGATAGAACACCAGGACTGCGGGAGGAGATGATGGTAAGGGGATGGTGGTCACAGGGTTCTCTTGAGGAGGTGGAGAAAGCACAGGAGGGTGGGTAGATGGTTGTTCAGTGGCGCTGCCTCTCTACTGGTTTCTCTGGTCGGACGGCGGCGGTTATGTTTGTCAGCTTCTCCTAAAGATATCTAGAAGTTCTCTGATGGTTAATAGATTTTCTTCTGAGACAGACAGAGACTTTGAAGGTAGGTGCTTTCTTTATTTTGTTATTGTGCTGGAGCTGGGCGAGTCATGAAGGAGTCAGATTAAATTATATTTGAAATAATTTGTTATGTCAGCAGATTAAATGATGGTGATGTGTTTTATTATGCATCACTTTCTTTAAGTTGGTATCAGACTTCAGAGAGTCCTCTTACTCCACCTTCCTCCTCCAGACTCATCCAGGACGCCATGCCGGGCAGCCCAGAGAATATCCCCCTGGGGGAGTGCGCGCTCTCCCAGTCCGGAGACCACCTGACCCCCCCGAGCCGCACAGAGAGCACCGTGTTCAGCCTGTCACGCAGCGATTCCCTCTGGACCACCGAGGCCTCTCGCGGCAAATGTGAGGTCTTCTGGTTCCCCATTCACTTCATGTCCACCGGCGGCGGCTTCCTGGCGTGCGGCATCATCATCAGCGGCCTTTACTTCGCCGGCCACCTCAAGAAGGTCACCAACTTCCTAGGGCCGGCCCTGCTGTCCATCGGGCTGATGGCGTTCGTAGTGGGCGTGGTCTTGATACCCATCACCAAGGAGAACAGGAAACGGGCCAGCATGAAGAAGCCCCTCAGCCACTACCGGCACCCGGTGTTCGACGCGTGACGACACGCCGGTGCTGATGCAGTCTCGCCCCCCAGTGGAGCCTCTGTGGAGGATATTTATTAACAAAGACAACAATTAGTCCGCTTCTCAGTCTAAACATGTGCATGACAACATTTGCATTACTAATCGAGGCCGGCGAGCAGACGCACGAGGACACGAATGTGCTGAGCAAGATTATTCACACAGTTTAGTGAGAAGGAGCCTCGAACGTTCTTAGTGAATATTTACGAGGGGGGAAGTGGACCAGGGGGACCTCCTAATGCTTTGTGGTACAGTATATTCCAGCTGATGAATAATTAAAGCTTGTAATCGTCAGTTTACTGTGTCCAGATGCATCTCAGCTCCTTGTGGTGAGACAGAGGAGCCTCTGAATGTGGACGCCAGGCCTGATCGAATGTATGTAAAGGAAAAGAATTTGACTGGTGCGACCGACGAGAACATTTTCATAGGATTTAAATGTTATCGGACGGGAGAGTTCAACCTTTCCGGTGTATACAAACTGAATTTGGTTTAGAAACAAACTAAATGGAAGTTTTTGGTGCAGGCGGATTATATATAAAAACCTGGTGGAAGGACGAAGCTCTTAAACTTTATTCCTCCGGGAAATATCACTTGGACCTTTTGAGGACCTCTCCCTAGTATTCATGACTCATCATGAGGCCACTCACATGGGAATGAGGTCACACAGAGAATCACTGAGCAGACAAACGTCCATTCGACTCCTGTTGTTGACGTCCAAGAGACAGATGTTCAGACGCTGAACATCTTGCACGTCCATCAGGACTGACTGATGTTATATATACTTGATCTGAACGCCTTCCTGATGTCACGTATTTGCTGCGTGCTTCGTTCCTCTCCCAGCACTCTGAACTGAACGTTCAGGAAGATGTTTGGACTTGAACGTTCAGGTGTCCTGTGGATGAAACGTGGGTGATAATGTGTAGTAAATTTAAAATCAAAACCTTTCCCAGATATCCAAAGTAGTCAAAGACTCCAGTTAAATCCTCCTCCTCATATCTGATTCCATGGCAACGACCTTCAGAGCCGGTAGATCAACGACCCTGAAACTGACCACAAGCCCGATTTTGTCTCCAAGATTTTTAACTCACAACCATGATAATCCAAAATGTTGTTACTTATGGAACTTAGTTGGAATAACTTTGAAGCTTTGAGAACCTCCAGTGACGTCATGTAGTGTCCGCAGGTTATTCTGAGTCATGTTGGGCAACAATTTGACTTTCAAATTGTTTATTTAAACGTCCTGTGAGTCATTTGCATCATGTGGACCAGAACCAGACCACATGACTGTGGACTTTGGCACTGTAAGGAGTGTGTGTTTAGTTGTGTGTGTGTGTGTGTGTGTGTGTGTGTGTGTGTGTGTGTGTGTGTGTGTGTGTGTGTGTGTTTGCACTGGCTCAGTCTGCTGGTTCATCCTCACTCTGAGGCGGGGCGTCTCCCTGCAGGTGCGCTGCGCAGCTCAGGTGCACAGGATGCAGCATCCTCCCGTTATACAACCTCAATGTTCCCGCGATGGAGCTGAAGACCTTCCTGGGCAGCTGCGTGCTTTCGTTCTTCATCGCCGTGGTGTTTGATGTCGTCGGGCTCATCCTGCTGTTCGTCGGGATCTTCGCCGACCTGCGCGTCGACGGCCGCTTCTACGGAGACTTCTTCGTCTACACCGGCGCGCTGGTGGTCTTCCTCAGCCTGGCCTTCTGGCTCATGTGGTACGCGTGGAACGTCCAGGTGACCGAGGACGGCGGCTTGAAGAAGAGGAGCAGCATCGCGCTGCTGGCCAGGAAACTGTCGGAAAGGTTGAGCCAGAAGCTGAAAGGGGAGGAACGCGTGAAGTGCGCGGAGGACTGCGGGTCGCCCGCGCGTAAAGCCAGCAGGGTGACGTGGGGCAAGACCACAGCTCACCACAACGAGGGCTACGATGCCAGCCTGGACTCTCCTGCTCCGGAGAAGGAAGAGGAGAAGGAAGGAAAGCAGGAGGTATGGACGGCCTCCATATGAATGGGTATAAAAACATTTACATGATGAACACATGAAAGATATCTGACACTTTATTCTGCAGTCAAACATCAATGGAACAAACACTCTTTATATGTTGCTATGACGTCAAGGGACCCAACATTTGTCGTTTAGAACTTTCTTCTATTACATTTGGAAATGTTCTGTCTTCTCAGTTAATCTGTTGCAATTAATCTGAATTGATAGCTAGCAATGTATAATCTGTTGTTATGTTTTGACCCTGCGGGGCCACCGTAGATCAACAACATGCAGCAGCTCAAGTCAACATATTTAATGATTAAATTTTCAAATACCAAAAGAATTCAGAATATAAATATATTATTATTATTATTATTATTATTATTATTATTATTATTATTATTCAGCAGTTCTTTTCCCAATTTACTGTCATTTTAATCAGATTCACTGTAAATAATTGTATTACCCAAATGAACCACAAAAATCTGCTTCACAACTTTCACAATCAGATATTAAACATTTGGTAATTAAAATGAAAGTTTGTATTGTAGAAGGATCCCTGAGTTCAAATCTCTTATATGAAGCCAGGAAATCTTCCAGATCAAGACGCCAACAGACGGTCGCGCCGCCTGCCGGCCTCCAGCGGACTCCGTTCATATCACA
This sequence comes from Macroramphosus scolopax, assembly GCA_901007825.1. Classification (NCBI taxonomy): domain Eukaryota; kingdom Metazoa; phylum Chordata; class Actinopteri; order Syngnathiformes; family Centriscidae; genus Macroramphosus; species Macroramphosus scolopax. The sequence continues at coordinate 10,664 of CAAKHC010005396.1, read as the reverse complement.
ACACGATAAGTTCTTCTCGTGCTCACACTGTGTGTGAAACTTGGACCTACAGGCTCCATTTCCGTCACTGTCAGACGCTCCATGCGTCGCCCTTCGGAGGTTTCTATGGGAACGCACAGTGACGAGTCGCACGGCTCCGGGGAACAAGATGCTGCACATCCTCCTCCGCTGTTAAGACACTTTGCGGCAGCTTTTCCCGCTTTTGAATCTTTTTGGTTTGAGTGCACAGAAATACACAAACAGAGGTGAACAAGGGTGGAATGAGAGCCGGCAGCTTCTCTTTACCACCTCAGGAAGTCTTTTCTTTGACATCCAACAGTGTATTTTGGTCTCCAAGAGATGCTGTTTGACCACTAACCACAGTTTCATCTCCTCATAGGAGTTCATCTCTTTATCTGTTTGTGTCAACAGGATGATGTAACCCTACATGGCGGCCGAGTGGAGCTATTTTTTTTTGGGGGGGGGTTGATTTGTTTAGTGAAAAGCTGTCTGTCTTAATTGTTTTCCGAAACGCTTTTTCACATCCGTGAAAGGAGTCGGAGTAAAGATGAGCCCTGAACACGGACCGGTTCGACCGGTTTGACTCGGCCGTGTGTTGCTTCAACAAACAAACAGAGGATCATGTGTGACGAGGGAGCCGCTGGAACACTGAACATCTACCTGAGAGGTTCTCAGTGTCTCTACCCAAAAATCACACTTACACTGTTTGTAGTGTGAAACATGTGGAGGATTTAAACTCCTTACACGTCTGAAATATACACAATTCATTAATGGAATACTTAAAACGCGTATTTATCATTCGTTATTTTTTTAATTCATGTCAGACTATTTCTGGGGCAGGTGAAGGATTAACTCGTGTGGAGGATGAGGAAATAAGTAACGATGAAGAGGCAACGTTTCAACCTCGTGTTAGTCATTTTTATTTTCAACTTATGTAACTGTGATTCTAATAAAACTTGTTTGAATTCGTGGACCGAAAAAGAAAATACACCTGTAGTAGTAAAGTAAAACTCTTTTACTACCTTATCTGTAATCAAGGAGACAACGTAACTGAGCACGTGCAGCGTGAGTGACATCACAGTTGTTACAACCGTCCCTGCTCTCCTGTAATTACACGGCAGCCTCAAACGTCGAGCCTCAGATTTTAAACCCCGGCCCGCCTTATGCAAATATCATCTGTGCCAGGGTTCAGAATAGTTTCCGACTAACAGAGAGTCGACGTCACTGACCGTCAGCAGTTGAACTCCTCTCATGATTCAGGCTGTTAAAGGCAGGACAGCAGTTCAAACAGGAGCAACTCGACTAGTCAAACAAGAAGTTTCCACTGCGCTTGTTTCCTCGTCGTCACATTCGCCTCACAATAGGTGTTGTTGTTGTAGTGATGCATGAACCAGGAAGTCAGGAGGGATCTGATGAAAGATGCAACACGCTCAAGCAGCGCCACATCACTTATTACCGGCACAAGCAGACTTCATTACAGCTCGTTTATCTCTGCGTGAACAAATCTTTAATGCTGGTTGACCAATCAATTATCAATCATTGTACATAAATCAGCCACACGGCTTAAAGGACAATGAAACGTGTTGACTACATGAAAGGTGCCAAACAAGTCGGCCCTGCAGAGGAATGAGGATGGACGGCGGAGGCCGCTGCTAACAAGCGGCGCAGCTCGCTGGTTGCATACCAGTCTTGCCACTAAGTCTTCTGCTATGAAAGAAATGTGAGGCGTGCTGCAAAGCGAGAAGGAATAATGAAGACAGGAAGTCACCGTCCTGGAGAAGCTTGCTGTCTCTTCTTTCACACCGTCAGATCCACTCATCCTTCTCAGCCGGCTCGATGATGGAGCAGAAGAAGTGCACCACTCTGTGCATCACGATCGCTGTGATTCTGGACGTCAGCGGACTCGTCCTCTTCTTCGTGGGGATCTTGGCGCCCCTGAGTTCCTGGGACTTCTTTGTGCTGTCCGGACCTCTGCTGATCTTCCTCAGCCTGTTCCTCTGGATATTCTGGTACATGGGGAGTCTCACCGTGTCTGATGAGGAACTGGACCTGCTTAAAGGGGACCTGGTGTGACGACGAGGGAACCTGGACGCGGCCGAAGCGCCGGACTCCTTCAAAACCAGCAGCGTCGTAATGATGAGGAGGGAAGCTGGCAGGCTGGCCTGACGAAGACACCTCATCAAAAATATATATATATATATTTGTGAAGCTCTGTGGAGGATAAACCCAGGAGGACATTTGAATAATCTGAGGACATGGACAACTTTAAAATGACTTGTCAGCAGTGATTCCTGGACTTAGCTGGACTGGAAAATGTGTTTGGCTGCACTTTCCTTTGGAGGAAGCTGCACCACGATGATCGACTTCCACCTTTTCTCTTTAATCATGGATGTTCTTATTTATATGTGTCCCTGCACCCTTCATGTATGTGCTTTGACATGAAACTAAATGTGCTTTAAGAACGACTTGTGGTTGTCTTGCTGCTCTGCTCAATGAGAACCGGTCCAACAGGCAGCGTGGGTTCATGCTCGGGGTTATTTTAGGAAGATCATCCACCCAGACGATAAACCCGACAGAGAGGATAAACATCGTTCTCACACAAACAAAACTACTGATGCAGATAGGAAACCTGTTCTTCAGCAAAGGACTGACGCTGCAGGACCTCCTTACATGTTAAATGTATTTACATTTACTAAGCACACTACAAGTACGCACAGGAGGAGGGCGCTTTTATTTTTTCTCATGCCAGATCGTCACATACAGACGTTTTGTCACGGCGTCTCGTCCTCGACATATAAGGCTCCGTTTGGTGAGACGCAGCACGCCGTCCACCGACTCCAGTTTAAAGTCCTCCACGGCATCATGAGACGCTCACAGCGACCGCTTCGACCGCCGCGCGAGAGGTTCTTCAACCTCTCGACCAAAGCTGCCCACACTCCAAAACAAATGACCGATTTGTGATGTCAGAGAATCTGATTTCCAAGGAGCTCAGAGAACAGGAACACCTTTAATCACCTTTAATCCGTGAATGTGAAATCGTCATTCTACACATTCAATGGTAGGAACAAGAAGAACAAAAGGCGACTCAAATTATTAAAGTAACGTATTTAATTAACAATGTAGAATTTGACACGGTGTCACTTTGGGTTCTGGTTCAGTGCCACTAATTCATGAAACAATCAGTAGTGTAGAAAATAATCACAAGTACCAAGTAGCCTTTTCAGTACTTCTACTTCATGTAATGTAAACGTTCCCGTCGTGGGACGAATAAAGGTTTATCTTATCTTATCTTGTAACAGAGTATTTTCATTTTAAGTATCTGAAGATTCCAGATATTTCTTGCCTTTCTGGTTATACGAGTTTACACCGGCTGGGATGCTCGGCTGAACAACAGTAATCTATTAATAAAAAACAAAAGAATAATAATGAACAACAGAAATATACACTGTAATAGAATAAAATATGTATTTATAAAATTAAATATATAATTTTAAAATGAATGGAATATTGTGAGAGAATATAAAAATCTGCTATAATCTGAATGGAAGTGTGTGTGTGGTGGGATTGGACTTATAAATGTGTGTGTGAGTTCTTTGTTCAGTCGTTTGAAAGACAGAACGAAAGACTTTCTCCCCGTATTGCTGCTTTTTGATTCGTGGTTTCTGTAGCCGAACTTTTCCTCCATCGCCGGCCAAAAGGTTGTTTTAACCAATAGGCGGATTTTCTCTTTAAGCCCCCCCCCCCCTCCAAACACCAACATCTGTGCTTCATTTTCATCACAACAACAGCGAGAGGAATGCGCCCTCCTCCACGCCCGATTCTTCCCGGCGTTAATCAGCACTCAAGGCCCCATTAGCCCCCTCCAACGTGGAGAGTGTTATTAATGTGTCCATTTGGTTCCTGCCCCTGAGGGAGGAAATGGAGGAGAGGCATAATGGGCCTCTCCCTCCCCCATTGGATGCCTCCTTCTCTGTTATGCTGAGCCCCCCCCCCCCCCCCCCCCCCCCCCCCCCCCCGTGTCTC